>CM008283.1:17428387-17719928 GCA_002319775.1 Fagopyrum tataricum | reverse complement strand
CTGAGCTACAAACAAACTAAACTGTACAACAAAATATCCCATATCCCCGATACCGCCCCAGTGTACGGAGCCCTCAGCGGATCACCCACTCTGAATCACTCTGCAACTCTCCTATCCTGCAAAGTGTCTACAACACGGTATAAAACCGTTAGCTAACCATACACAAATATAGGAAGATGCTAGAGCACAAACACACATCAGAAATCTTAACACATCATCATGCTTTCATACATTTACCCGGTTCATTATCTTTATAAAGTCCAACAATCAACTCGTATATAATATCCGTATAAACATAAGTGACACGAGGAATATAACCCTCGCCTCTGGGTACTATAACCAGCTGGAATGGTGCCTGGAACACCTCCCCGTGTACCCTAAGAGAATGGAGAGTGCCCGAACCGTTTACCAGGTCTGGCCTGACCACAAAGAACCCCCAACTCCCAACGGGATGAATGGAAAAGTTGTCACAGCCCTACAATGAGTAATCAATACATTATAGGTCGGTGACCATCATAACACATGCTATAAACATATAACACACACCGCTCATGCACAACATCCTATAAAGGAATGACAACTAAGTAAGTCCCACGGACTTACCTCAACCTCGTAGTCGTCTCACTGGATAACACGGCCTATACAAGGCATACATAAATATCAAACTCCTATCACACAAAGGGTCACACCTAGACCCAAGGGATCCATAAGGGATCATAACCAACTCGTAAACCTCAAAGCCCTAACTAGCAATTCCATATCATACTCGTCAACATCCGAATCCTAGCATGGTACTAAGTTACTCATACTAGAAAGGAAAGGAACTTCCTAACTATAGGTAGTCCCGGGACAAGACGCACCTGCGTGAACTAAGGACGCAGGGGCGGAGGAGCTCACCCGCAGGCGTGGCAGGTAAAATCCGTAGGGGCGGTGACAAGGAACGCTGGCAAGCACAGGCACACCGCTGGCACGACGCAGGCGCTGTGACACGGTAACCGCGGGGGCGGTGACTCTCAGCCGCGGGGCGGCGACAACGCAGAATGAAACCTCGCGGCTTCTCTTTAGCTCTTCACGTGATCAATCACGTCCACTCTCTTCCAGATTCATACACAAGCATAAACATACACATTTCAACAACAATCCTACATTCAATCATCTAATCCTAAGCTAAGGAAGAAGAAGAACAAGAAAGGAGAAAGAGAGAAAGAAGATCCTTACCACACTTGTGGTCTAAGGCTGCAGGGAACGGTCACACACACACTAGCTGACCTCAAGCCCAGTAACAACAACCACCAGCATCCATAGCGTCAAAGCCATCTCAAACTCTCTTGTAAACTTCAAGAGAAACTCACACACAAGATCAAACTCAAGGGAAGGAGAAGAAGAAGCAAAAGATCGTGGGAAGCTGGATAGGGAAGATGAAGAATGAAGAAACCCTTCATCTTAAGGTAAGGAAAGGTTAAGAAGGAAAGAGAGTAAAGCATGGTCCAACGGTAAACAAAGCCGGCTGCAGCCGCAGGAAACCGCAAGGGCGGGTTTCCTGGCCGCAGGGGCGGAACAACAGGGGAGCCGCAGGGGCGGCCTCACAGACCCGCGGGGCGGATAAGACCAAAACTCGCTCCCAAAACTAAGGCTCTTACAATATATTTGATTCTTTTTTATATTTGTCATAGCTATTCTTAACCTTAACTAAACCGTGATATGATTATTTAAAATTATTGTGGAAGGTAATAAAAGGGTAATGAGTTTAGTATACGAGGTTGGTCGAGGATGAAACAACATTGAGGTTATTTGTTGAGCTCGGGTCCAACGCGTGTGTTTTAGAACGTGTGATGAATCCCCACTTATATATACCCGACTTGTTAGAATTTAACATAGTATCAGGACGGTTCGATCTCTCAGTATCTGACTTATTCAGTTTGTTGGCATAAAGACATTTAATGTCAACTCTAGACTATGATTATCCCGTCTAATTAGGTTAGCCAACTTTATGGCACATCATCAAGTGTAACCGCGTCAGACGGTTGCGTTTGAGAGGGCATGTGGAGGATTAAATGTTCTCGTATCAGTAACAAAATGATAACAAGTCTAGGATCAATGGTTCTCACTGGTCTTATGAGTTAGACTTGAGCCCAACACACTTCTACGCTTGACGTGCACGAACCCCCTTATTTCTAACTAGGGGTGTAATACAAGCCGGACACTGGCATGCTCAAACTCAGCTCGTTTATAAATGAGCCGAATTTGACTTTTATACGAGTTTTAAAATGTGTTCATATTCAGCTTGTTTAGAAAAGTGTACGAATTCGAGCCGAGCCTGAGTAGCTCGGCTAAAATTATGCTCCTATAGTGTTATTTTACGAACGAGCCAAGCTTTACCCAAACGAGCCGAGCATCGGCATGTCCAACTCGTTTACAAACAAACCGATCCTAAATTTCATAGAAACTTTAAAATGTGTTCATATTCGGCTCGTTTGAACGGACTTAAGTCAAGCGTTTGACGAGTCGAATGCGAGCTGAGACCGAGTAACTTATCTCATATTACGTCCTATTTCTAACTTGCTGGAATTTAACAAAAAAATAAATTACTTCAAGTTTGTAATCATTATCATCGTACCATTAATCTCGGTATGATAATGAAAATTGTTAATCGTACCGTTTATCTCAATTAAAAATGTGTTTAGTTAAATTAAACTTTTGTTATTGTGCCCTGTTAATGATAATTTTTATCACTGTTCATCCCCGTAAATCGAGTGTCAGTTTATCTATATTTTAGTTTGTTTTTCGTCTGATCAAAAGTCTTGAAACAACAAAATGTGTTGGCTTGTAACTTTCAAACATTAGTCGATAAATAAAACGCTAAAAAATAAGACTCCACCTTCAATTTGAAAATGCTCATTAATCGAATCTTTTCATCATTAATTAGATTAGATTTTTTCATTGGATACTGATGCATGCCATTAAAAACTAAATAAAATCAATATTCTTTGTAATCTAACTTTTTTGATTACTATAATTTATTTAATAAACAAATATTTTGAATAGGAATGGAATAAAACATAATATTCTAAGTATTTTCCCATTCCAAAGTGGCTGCGTTCATATTCATGCGGAACTTCTAAGGCACGGTGGAGTAATTAACAAATGTACGACGTTTATGGTTTTCGGATCCGTCACGGTTCCGGAAACCGTACCCATGCTAAATTTCCCACGGTCACGGTTTCGGTGACGGGTCCGAAAACCGTAACCGTTAAAAATTAAACCCTACAAATTTTACTAATATAAGGGGAAAATTTTTAAAAAAAATCTCACGGTCACGGATCCCGTGACCGTGTCAAAAAAAAATATTTTTATTTTTTATTTTTTGATACGGTCACGGTTCCGAAACCGTCACGGTTCCGAAACCGTCACGATTCCGAAAACCGTAAACGTCGTGCACTTGTAAATTATTCTGCCGTGCCTTTAAAATCACCCTATTTGTCACAATGACATCTTTTTCACGTAGTCACGTCCCCACGATAAATTTACCTTTTTTCTCACTTTAGCTACTCACGATTTTCCACATTTTACATTCAATCCTACAAATTCATCACAGAGAAAAAGATTTTTCAGAAGTTTCCCACAAGGATTAAGGAAAAAGGTCTTTTGTGTTTCTCAACGTTTATAAGATCTTTCACACAACCCAAATTCATCGCAAAGGGAAAAAAAAAATCAGATCAAAAAAGATAAAATAAAATAAAATCAGAAGTTTCCCATTTTGCTTCTTTGTTGGTGGAATTGCAATTTCGCATATAAATACCAAAAAAACCCACCTGGTATTTCTTCATCCTCCACATCATAAACATAAAAGAGAACATCTTTGACTTCTCTACTGTGTTATTTTGTTTGTATTTTGCAGAGGAAAAACAATGGCTGGTGCTAAGGATGTCTATGGAGAAGATTCTGCAACAGTAGATCAGCTCATCACTCCTTGGACTGTCAGTGTTGCTAGGTATTGATGGGGGTTTTGTTTAATTTTGTGAATTTGGGGATTTGGTGAAAGAAATTGAAGATCCAAAAATTTGAGTTTTATTTGCAATTTTAAAGTTTTTATGAGTGTTCATTTTGGTATCAGATTGAATGCTTATAGATTTAGCATGCTTGCTGTCATTATGTTGGTGTTATTTGTTGGTTGATTGTTTCAATACTTCAGACTGTGGATCCAAATGTGTTCAGTTAAGCCTGAAATTCTGAAGAATGGTAGATCAGTTTTTTTTTATTTTTTATGATGAAAAGTGGTTAGGTTAGATCATCTCGTAGATGTGGTTCAGGATCAACAAAAAAAAGTTAGTAAAAGGGTCGAGTGTTCTAGTTGGGTCAAATGATCGGTCACACGGTTAGTTTCTATGTAAATCTGCTCAACATGGACATCGTAGATCAGTTTATGTCAATAACTGCTAAGTTTAACCTTAAAATTCTTAGGCTGGGTTGCATTTCGACTGGTCTTCTGACCATATTTAGTGAATCAATCATCATTCTAGTTATAATATCATATTTTGTTAATTCACTTGGTAATTATACTTAATTCCTCTTTAATCCTGCAGTGGCTATTCCTTGTTGAGGGATCCCCGGCACAACAAGGGTCTTGCATTCACCGAAAAGGAGAGAGATGATCACTACCTTCGCGGTCTTCTTCCTCCTACAGTCCTTTCCCAGGATCTGCAGGTTAGGCTTATAGCAATGCTGAGCTGCCTTATTGGAATCAATCATTTTTGCTCACTTTATTTTTATGTTTTTTTTTTAATTAGGAAAAACGATTGATGCACAATATCCGCCAATATGAGGTTCCATTGCAAAGATATACAGCTATGATGGATCTTCAGGTGTCTACATTTTTTCAATAAAGTTTACTTGAAATAAGTTCAATGATGTTCACATTCAGCTTTTGTTATTTTTTCAGGAAAGAAATGAAAGACTATTCTATAAGCTTCTCATTGACAATGTTGAAGAGCTTCTCCCTATTGTGTACACACCCACTGTAGGCGAGGCTTGCCAGAAGTACGGAAGCATCTTTAGACGTCCTCAGGGTGTCTACATCAGTCTTAAGGAGAAGTATGACAGTTATACCCTTTTAATCCTTTTGTAGTTATTCATTTAGCAGAGATTAAGGTTTCTGATGTTTACATTGGTTATTTAGGGGGAAAATTCTAGAAGTTTTGAAGAATTGGCCTGAGAGAAATATTCAAGTTATTGTGGTCACTGATGGCGAGCGTATACTTGGTCTTGGTGATCTTGGATGTCAGGGAATGGGTATACCTGTTGGGAAACTCGCACTATACACCGCACTTGGTGGTGTCCGACCCTCAGCAGTAATTAAGCTTGTTTTAACATAATAATAAAGTATCATGTTTCAAAAGTTTATCCTAAGAAGTTTCTTGAATTTTCAGTGTCTTCCGATCACCTTGGATGTCGGGACAAATAATGAGAAACTCTTGAATGATGAATACTACATTGGACTAAGGCAAAAGAGAGCAACTGGGCAGGTGAGTTATAAGCATTAAACTTATTTGAAGTATTAAGCTTGATTATACTGATTATTGATGTTTTTTTTTCTCTTGAATTTCAGGAATATAGTGATTTCCTTGAGGAATTCATGACTGCTGTTAAGAGGAATTATGGAGAAAGAGTTCTCATTCAGGTGAATATTAAGCATTGAACATTATTTAGCATTACTTAAAGCTTTAACCTTGAGCTGAATTTCTACTCTTTTGGACTTGTAGTTTGAAGACTTTGCAAACCATAACGCGTTTGAGCTGCTAACGAAATATAGACCCAGCCATCTTGTCTTCAATGATGACATACAGGTTTGACATTAAAGAAATGTCTTGGAATTATTATGATTATATAAACATTTTTGTTTTCTGGAATTTTAAGGCCTTCTGTGTTGCAGGGGACTGCTTCAGTGGTTCTAGCTGGGCTTATTGCTTCCTTGAAGTTACTCGGTGGAACCATGGCTGACCACAAGTTCCTATTCCTTGGTGCCGGAGAGGTATATATACATCAAAGGACAATATATACATTCATTTTTCATTTTATCTAAGAGTTCTCATTTTGTTCTTCTGTCATTTTCAGGCTGGTACTGGCATTGCTGAGCTTATAGCTCTTGAGATTTCAAGAAAGGTATTTATTCAGTGCTAACTTAGGATTTGTATTACATTATCAAGATTTTGTAGTAAAATCATCTTTCAATTGTTGCAGATTAACAGTCCAGTAGAAGAGACAAGGAAGAAGATATGGCTTGTGGACTCAAAGGTAAAACTATTGTAAAAATCAACTAAAATTGGTGAGTTATGGTTCTTTCTGCTAATGATGATATGTGATATATTGTGATTACAGGGGCTTGTGGTTGCCTCTCGTAAGGCGTCACTCCAACATTTCAAACAGCCTTTTGCTCATGATCATGAACCTGTTAAAACCCTTTTGGATGCTGTCAAGGCAATCAAGCCAACAGTGTTGATTGGAACCTCAGGAGTAGGAAAGACATTTACAAAGGAGGTTGTGGAAGCTATGGCATCCATCAATGAGGTTGCTACACTGTTCATTTTTGTGCAGTTTGTTTAAATGACTATAGTAGACTTAAGATTGAGATTTTTCGAACCTTAAAGCAAGTACTCCATTTTTGGTATGACTAGGGGTGAGCAAAAATATCAGATCCGCCTAATCTGAAGATCCGATCCGGAAAATTCCGAATATGAAAATATCCGCCGGCAATTGGTGATCCGAGAATATTTTTCGGATCGAGGTTTTGAGAAAAAAAGTAGGATCAGATTGGATATATCCGACTGGTCTATTAATAAATACTCAGATTGGATATCCGATCCATATAAAAGTGTTGGATATCCGGGTACTCTAGGATTCGGATCAGACTTTTATAAAACTGTCGGATCGGATATCCAGAAATGCCCACCCCTAGGCATGACTCATGACTTTATGTGTCAAAATCATAAGGAGGCCTTGTGTAAGTACTCAGCGGGGCTTGAGTAACACATATTGAACATTAACATGTATATGATATTACTTTCTTTCTCCTCTGAAATATATACTTAACATACATTTATGACCTTTGATACAAAAATCTGATTTGTTTTCCTGTTTGCAGAAACCTTTGATTTTAGCCCTTTCAAACCCTACATCACAATCCGAATGTACCGCTGAAGAAGCCTACACATGGAGTCAGGTGAAATTATGCATCTTTCTTTATGTTTCACAGTGAAAGCTCTAAGTATTCAGTTGATAAACAACTCTGCATACTAAATACTCATCCATCAATTCACTGATTTTCCAGGGGCGTGCAATATTTGCTAGTGGAAGCCCATTTGACTCAGTTGAATACAATGGGAAAACATATGCTCCTGGACAGGCAAACAACGCTTACATCTTCCCCGGGTTGGGGTTAGGTCTCATCATGTGCGGTGCAATCCGCGTCCATGATGACATGCTTTTAGCAGCTTGTAAGTGAATCTTAAACCTTATATTGAAACCAGAACAGGTTTCAGGATTACAACAAACTAACATGACATGAACGGTTTGAACAGCCGAGGCATTAGCAGCCCAAGTGGAAGACGAACATTACGAGAAAGGACTGATCTACCCACCATTCAGTAACATCCGAAAGATCTCAGCCAACATTGCTGCTAAAGTAGCTGCAAAATGCTATGAACTCGGTAAGTTTTCTCTCATGCTCTCTTACAGCATTCAATCTGTGGCCTTTTACATAACTGATCTGAATTTTGGGTCATTGTTAGGCCTTGCTGGTAGGCTTCCTCAGCCAGATGATCTCGTGAAGTACGCGGAGAGTTGTATGTACAGCCCTGTCTACAGATATTTCCGTTGAGAAGGATCAATCATCAATGTATTTGTTGGGATCTTCATTGTCTGATGTTTTCGATGTCTTATATTGACATCCTCATTGTTTGTGTTGTCTTTGTTTCGTTGTGTTTTGCTGTTTTACTTAATGTATTTTTTCTTTTTGCTTTTGTGTTATTGAAAATGTGTATTTGGTTGCAAAAGTCTCGTAAGAAGAAAATGAAAATGTTAAACAAGGTTATAAATAGAAAGACTTTTCTTCAGGGACTTATGTGTAATCTTGAAGAATATTTGACTAAAAGGCGAAATTATGAAGGTTATTTCTAATTAATTCAATTTTTGGATAGTTACGAGCTCTATTCTGAAATAGAGATACGTTTTTTTACTAAACATTCTAAAAATAGTTCACTCGTTCAAAAACAATCAATCCGATGTTCGCTCTTTAACCCTTTGAGCGAGTTTTATCTAAACAATTATCAATGCAATAAAATAAATACTTGAAAATCGCCATGAAAATTGATTTGAACATTTTTTTATATCACTACTTTGATTGTGGGTTTGCACACATTCAACAAAAATATATGAGGTGACAAACAAATTCATCGTGATAGATTATTTAAAACTTTGTTGCCAAATCATGGATTTTGAATGAAGTTAAAGTTCTCTATTAGTTAGTGTAGAAAGTGATCTTGCATAAAAGGAAATCTTATATGCACGGCGTTAAATTTACAGAATGCACAACTTCAAAGCATGGCGAATGCGTTGAAAATTTTCAACTTCAACGCACTCCGACTACGTTGATAGTTTTCAACGGCAACGAAGGGTGACTGCGTTGAAGTTGAAGTAAGTGTTAATTTTTAAGTATTGGTTACTCATAAGTGTTAAACTTTGTAAGTATTGGTTGCTCATATATGTTAAAAGTCTTGAATTGAGTTGAAAAAAGATTGAAACCGGAATGAAATAATAGAATAACGTAATAACACAATAACATTGTAACACCCCAAATCCGTAGGACTTGAGGTGCTACTGGGCTAAGATCTCACAATGGATCCTGACCCTAGCATGACAACCAACAAGGCACAGATAGATTAAATCCAAAACATAAAACTAATATATATATAAATTCAAAAGGTATTACAGAAGTACCGCTGAGTACAACTAAAACATAAACTGTACATATGAAATGTCCCATAACCCTCGCATAAAACCCAGTGTACGGAACCCTCAGCGGATCACCCTATCTGGATCACCCTGCAACTATCCTAACCAGCAAAGGATCTACAACACGGTATAAAACCGTTAGCTAACCATACACATATATATAAAAGATGCATAAGCACAATCACACATCAGGAATTAATAAACACCTCATCATGCTATCACACATTTATCCGGTTTATTATCTTTATAATGTCCAACACTCAAATCGTATATATATATATATATGAACATATGTGACACGAGGTGTAATACCCCAAATCCGTAGGACTCGGAGTGCTACTGGGCTAGGATCTCACAATGGATCCTGACCCTAGCTTGACAACAAATTCACTGAATCTTACAACAAGGCACCAATAGATTAAAACAAAACATGAAACTGATGTATATATACATGTCAAAAGGATGATACAGAGTACTGCTGAGTACAAAGTCAAAACATGAATCCGGTAAATAACCCATATCCCACGAATACGCCAAGTGTACGGAACCCTCAGCAGATCAACCCTCTAGATCACTCTGCAGCTCTCCTAACCTGCAAAGGATCTACAACACGGTATAAAATCATTAGCTAACCATACACATATATAAGAAGATGCTAGAGCACAATCACATATAAATAAAATTAACACTTCATCATGATATCACACATTTACCCGGTTTATTATCTTTATAACGTTGATCACTCAAGAATATATAAATCAGTATATGAAAATACGTGACACGAGGAATGAATATAATCCTCGCCTCTGCGTGCAATAACTAGCTGGAGTGGTATCAGCGCACTTTCCCGTATACCATATGGAGTGGTAGGTGCCCTTCCCGTATACCAGAACTAACTAGCTTATAGAGAACTTCCCAGAATCCATTACAGGATGAAAGGTAAGTTGTCACAGCCACTACAATAGGCGGTCAATATAACATAGGTCGGTGACCAACATAAAGCATGCTATAAAGCATATAACAAACACCACTCATGCACACATCCAATATAAGGATGACAGCTAAGTAAGTCCTATGGACTTACCTCAATCTCAGAAGTCGTATCGCTAATCAGCTCTCACTCAGGTCCACTCCAAACTGGAGGACAACACGGCCTATACAAGGCATACATATATATATCAAACTCCTATCACACAAAGGGGTCACACCTAGACCCAAGGGATCCATAAGGATCATATCCAACTCGTAAACCTCAAGGCCGTAGCCGGCATATCTATATCATACTCATCATAAACCGATACCTAGCATGGTACTAGTTCCCTCATACTAAGAAAGAAAAGGAGCTACCCAACTATGGGTAGTCCCGGGACAAGACGCACCTACGTGATCAAGGGACGCAGGGGCGGAATGGATAACCCGCAGGCGCGGCAGGGAGCAGCCGCAGGCGCGGTGACAAGGAATGTAGGCGACGCAGGCAAGGCGCTGACGCTGGCGCGGGCGCTGCGGCACGGCTTCCGCAGGGGCGGTGGTTTCCAGGCGCGGCGGCGGCGGCAGTGCAGAACGAAACCCCGCGAGGTGTCTTTCACTCTTCACGTGATTAATTCACGTCTCCTCTCTTCCAGATTCACATCCAAACATACACATACACAAGTTAACATCATCCTATGATCCATACAACTAATCTTAAGCTGAGGAAGGAAGAATCAAGCAAAGAGAAGAAGAACAAGGAATAGGAAGCTTCCCACAACTGTGGTTAGCTAAGGAGCTTATCACCAACACTCTTACTGGCTTCCAAGCACAACAACACTCATCAAAAGCATCATCATCATCAAAGCCACAATAAAACTCTTCTAAAACCAAGGAGAAACAAGAACAAGATCAAAGAAGATAAAGGAGAAGCAAGAAGGACGTGAGGGAAGCTGGAACATGGAATGAAATGGAACCCTTGCTCAGCAAGGTAAAACGAGGAAGTAAGGGTGAAAGGTAAAGCACGGTCACAAGAGTCAACAAAACCGGCTGCATCCGCAAGAAACCGCAGGGGCGGTTCCATGAGCCACAGAGGCGGAAACCCGCAGGGGCGGCAGTCATGCCCGCGGGTGCGGAAAGACCAAATCTCGGCCAAAGCCAATCTCGGATAAGGTCCAATCTCGGTCCGAAAGAATAGGGTCTCACATCTCACCCCCCCTAAAAACAAGTTTCGTCCCGAAACTTGCAAAGTCCTGAAACCACTCGGACTCAAAAGCCGAGGTAACACTCTCTATAACCTCAAACATAAGCATGGAGGAAATCATCAACTCCAGCAGCAAACTATACTATCCAGGGCCTAGAGGAAAACCATCTCTAGCCAACCATAAACATATCACAAGGCATAGAGGAATCACATCTCTAGCCGTATCATATCCATAACAAAAAGGCATGGAGGAAGAACATCTCCAGCACTACTATGTCCATCAAAATGGCATGGAGTAAAGAACCATCTCCAGTTAAACCTATCATATAACAATAGCATGGAGGGAAGAACCATCTCCAGCTATAAACAAGAATCATACTAGCATAACAAGATCTAAGAAGATCATAATCACATCAAGGCTAGCATGAAATAAACACATCATAACATATAAACATCTAAGCATATAAGACTCACCAAGCTAGTACTAAGATCTACTCGGTGATCCTACTGGTGCACCTATCTCGGCATAGAACTCTGGATAGTTCCTCTGGATACTATCCCCAGTCTCCCATGTAGCCTCCTCGGGTCCTCGTCTCGACCACTGTATCCTCAACATAGGAATGTCCTTCGAACGCAAGCGTCTCATACCTCGCTCTAGGACTGCAATCGGATGCTCAACAAAAGTGTGGTCCGGCTCAACCACCAAATCCTCATAACTCACAATATGTCTCGGATCTAGTATATACTCCCTCAGCTGAGACACGTGAAACACAGGGTGAACACCCTCTAATCTCGGAGGCAAGGCTAATCTGTAAGCTGCGCTCCCAACCCGATCCAGAATCTCGAACGGTCCGACATATTGGGGACTCAACTTCCCCTTAATGCCAAAACGCCTAACACCTCGTGTCAGGGACACTCTCAGCCAAACATGGGCTCCAAATCTAAACTCTAGAGGTCTACGCCTCCTGTCAGCATAAGACTTCTGACGGCTCTGCGCAGTCAGCATACGCTCTCTGATCAATGCTACTCGAGCCATATCATCCTGAATCTGATCAGGTGTTAAACCACTGACACTGCTCTTCTCATCCCAGCATAACGGGGTACGACATCTCTGTCCATACAGTGCCTCATAACGGGGTACGACATCTCTGTCCATACACTCTCTATAACCTCAAACATAAGCATGGATGATCTGTTCACACTTGTCCCCAATCCAACACACAAGCTCGCAGCATATCCTCCAGCGTCTGAATGGTCCTCTCTGACTGACCATCTGTCTGAGGATGGAACGCAGTCGTGAAGTGCAAACTTGTCCCCAGGGCAGTCTGAATCTGCTGCCAAAACCTCAAGGTAAATCGTCCATCTCTGTCAGAGACGATCGTCCTTGGTACACCATGGAGTCTCACTATCTGCCTAGTGTACTCCTCAGCTAGTCTGCTCACCGGCCACGTCTCCCTAATAGGAATGAAAAGTGCCGTCTTCGTCAATCTGTCTACTATGACCCAGATGGCATCAAAACTCCGGCTCAGCCTCAAGCCAGTCACAAAATCCATTGTGACATCCTCCCACTTCCTCTATGGAACAGGAAGGGGATGGAGCTCACCTCCAGGTCGGAAATGCTCGATCTTGACCTGCTGGCAGGTCGCACACTGATCTACAAATCTGGCTACATCGGGCTTCAGCCCTCCCCACCAATATAAACGTCTTAAGTCCTAATACATCTTACTCGTACCTGGATGTACAGAGTAAGGTGTACAGTGAGCCTCCTGTAAAATCCTCTGCCTCAGCTCTGTATCAACAGGTATACAGACGCGACCGCGGCGCCTCAAAACTTCATCTGCTCAAAGCAGAAACTAGGGTGCCTCATCTCGAGACATCCTATCTCTGATCCTCTGTAAAGTCGGGCAGGTCTCCTGTTTTTGTCGGATCTCATCTAACAGATCAGGAAGAACCTCTAAAGTACGCAGCTGGGCATCCTCATCAGGAAACTGGATGTCCAACTCTAACCAGATCAAGTTTCTCTGTAGCTGAGACTGTATCGTCAATCTCGCAATCGCCTGCTCTCGAGGCGTCTTCCTGCTCAAGGCGTCGGCGACAACGTTCGCCTTCCCTGGATGGTACAAAATCTCCAGATCAAAATCCTTGATCAGCTCGAGCCACCTACGCTGGCGGTTATTCAATTCCCGCTGTGTGAAAATATACTTCAGACTCTTATGGTCTGTGAAGATCTGACATGTAGCACCATACAGGTAATGTCTCCAGATCTTCAGTGCATGAACTACCGCTGCCAACTCTAGATCATGAGTCGGGTAGTTCTCCTCCTACGTCTTCAACTGTCGAGACGCATCTGCCCCGCTGCATTAAAACACATCCCAAGCCTAGCTTGGATGCATCACTGTATACCACAAAATCCTCAATACCCTCTAGCTGTGCCAAAATAGGAGCAAAAGTCAAACGCCTCTTCAACTCCTCAAAACTCTGCATGCACTGATCAGACCACACAAATCTGGTAGTCTTCCTCAGCAAACTCGTCAGTGGACGGGTAATCACAGAAAATTCCTCCACGAAGCGTCTGTAATAACCGGCTAGGCCAAGGAAACTACGTACTTCCTTGACGTTCGTCGGTGTCGTCCATGCTACTACTGCCTCAATCTTCGCCGGATCAACCTTGATCCCCTAAGCTGAAACCACATGACCCAGGAATGCTACCTCTGACATCCAGAACTCACACTTAGAGAACTTAGCATAAAGTTCTCTATCCCGCAAAACCTGCAATACAATCCTCAGATGTCTTACATGCTCCTCTCCACTGCGAGAGTATACCAGAATATCATCAATAAAAACCACCACAAACTGATCCAGGAAGTCGATGAAAATACTGTTCATCAACTCCATAAAGACGGTTGGGGCATTCGTAAGCCCAAATGGCATCACTACAAACTCGTAGTGGCCATATCTGGTCCGGAATGTTGTCCTGTGCACATCCTGCTCCCTCACCCTCAGCTGGTGATACCCGGAACGCAAATCAATCCTGGAGAACACAGTCACTCCCTGTAACTGATATAACAAATCATCAATACGAGGCAATGGATGCTTGTTCTTGATGGTCACCTTGTTCAACTCTCTGTAATCTATACATAACCTCAGTGATCCGTCCTTCTTCCGTACGAAGAGGACAAGTGCTCCCCATGGGGACACGCTAGGGCGAATGAAGCCTTTCTCAGCCAACTCCTCGAGTTGCTTCTTCAGCTCCAGCATCTCGACATGCGTCATCCGGTATGGGGCCTTCGAGATGGGTCTCGTACCAGGCTCTAACTCGATACTGAAATCCACACTCCTTTGGGTCGGCAAACTGGACGGCTCAGCAAAAACATCAGTAAACTCACAAACAATTGGAATGTCCTCTACAACTGGACTCTCCCCCCTTCATGGCATAACACCAAAAGGCCTCGCAACCCTGTGCAATCAATCTAGCTGCCCGTATAGCGCTGATAACTGTGCCTACCTTTCCTAGGTCCCAACCTCGGAAAACCTCTATCTGGCCTAACTCGGTAGAGAGAGTAACAGTCCTCCTACCTACATCTAGGACTGCAGAGTGTCTATCCATCCAGTCCATACCTAAAATGACTTCTTCATGCTCTAATGGCATGACAAAGAAGTCAACTAGTAACACACGGGTCCCTACAGAAATGGGACAACCGTGAATCTCACGGGTACCTCTAACCTACCACCATTGGGTAACCTTATAATAAAGGGCATCCCCTCAACTATATCTAAACCAAGACGCTCTACATAGACATCAGAAATAAAAGAGTGTGTAGCACCAGTATCAAATAAAACTCTAACAAGTAAACCATGAATCAGAATGGTACCTGTAGCAGTAGGTGTAGCTGACTCCTCTGCACTCCTCAACTCAAAAACACGATCCTGTGGGCCTCTGGTATCAGTGGTGCCCCCACCACGACATCTGTCTCTACTCGGCCCAAGAGCAGATCCCTGAGTCGTAGGGCGATCTGGGACCCTCTGTTGTCCCTGAGTCTGCTGCTGCTGAGGTGGTCTCTGCCCACCTCCCGCTGCACTGGCAGGAGAAGAACCCTGCTGAGATGAAGCTCCACCCTGGCGGCAATAAACAGCTCGGTGACCTTGCCTACCACGGGTGTAGCAAGTCACCAATGGCCTCGTGCACTCTGGCCTCATATGCCCTGGATCTCCACAGTTAAAGCACTGACGTTCCTTCTCTGCAACCGGTGCAGATGAAGGCTGACTTTGGAGTCTCTGACCACGCCAACCACTAGCAGAACCACCAGTACCACTGGTCTTCCCTGTACGCTCCCTCTTCTCAAACCCTCCGGTCTGAGAAGCTTTCCTCTGACTCGCCCGCTCTCGCTCATAGTCGGAGGCTCTATCCTGGTAGTCCATCAAGGACTCACAATGAAATCCCGCCATATAGGCCCGGGTAGTATCCCTCAGTCGTCGGGAAAAGAGATAAACGTGCTGGTCTACAAAAGGTGCAGCTGGTCCTAGTAATGCCAGCTCCTCCTGAAACCTCCTGATGGCCTCAGAGACTGGTACATCCTCAAACCCAGCCTCAACAAAATCTCGCAGTTTCTCCCTCATCAGTGAGGCAGGGCTCTCTAATCATCGTCCTCATATGATCATAACTGGTAACCTGACCCCGTACTGATCTCCACCAGTGTTGTGCCAAGTCCCGGAATAAAGTCTGAATCAGCTCGATCTGTCTATCAGCTGGACATCGAATAGACTCCAGAGCTGAGTCTACATGCCCGATCCAAAGCTCAACCTCCAACCCCACCTTCCCAGTGAAAGGGGGTACTGACGTGGCTAAAAACCTATGTCGTTGTCCTTTAGCTTTAGTCAAAGTAAATTACCTAGCGTTACACTTAACCAATTTGTATAATGTAAGCAAGGGTCGAACCCAAGGGAGTTTTATCGAGTTTCTATTAGATTCAACTCCTAAGTGTTGCTAATACTTTCTTTTGCTTCATTTTGACTCTTTTATCTGGATCAAAGCATTAGCAACATAATATGACTCAAAAACATAAAAAGGACTCTAAAAACTTCCTAAATTGATAGTGATTCCATCACCTATCAAACTCCCCCACTCTTTACTCGTCCCGAGTAAACAATGCATCAAACAAATCAGCACACAAGCCTCAGGAAATATGGTGTAGTAGAAAGATGAGGAACAAAAGAGAAAAAAATGACCAAAGAAAGTGAGAAAATGTGAAAAACTACCATCCTTATTGCTCCAAGAGTGACTTACCCGGACATCCTCCTTATGACTCCCCTTCTTATGTCGCCAACGCCGGAAGGAGAACCTACACTCGGTATCGCTCATTTTGCCAAGTAGCCCTTTCGGGTTTTCACTTTGCCACTCTTCTTCTTTTCATGATGATCTCACCAAAAATCTCACATCCCTCAAGTCCAATTTTGCACCAACCTAGAGTTGGTCGGACTACCTTCTTTTTGCCTAAACCGCCCTCTCGGATTTTCGGTTTATCCAAGGATTTCTTGCCTTTTTCTCTATTCTTTGGCTTTTTCTCTTCTTTTTTTTTTTAATTGAAATGAAACATCAATTACAATTAGGATTTTTAAAACAAACTCAAATAACTAGAAATGCATGATAACTAGAAATGCATGATAAGTACCATCCCCATACTTGAAGAACGCTTTGCCCTCAAAGTGTGAAAATGAAAGCAAAGATAATATGTGGAGAAGGGCAAAAGAAGAAGCTCACTAATGGGATGGTCCGGCTGGACCATCCGGACCGTGCTCCGGAGGATACGGGAAGTGGATGAAAAAGTGCTCCTGACGCTGGTACAAGCCGTCAAGGCGGGCCTGCTGCACGTCCATCCGAGCTCCGAAAGAGGTCTCAAAGTTAGCTTGCCAAGCCAACTGCTGATCCTCCATCCTCCTCTGTTGAGCCTCCTGCCAAGCATCCTGACGCCGGTCAAAATTCTCGGTCATCCTCCCCTCAAAATCTGTCTGCCACGCCTGCTGCTGGAGCTTAGATGTCTGGTAGCCGGTCTGTCACTGTTGATGCTGCGTGGTCAGAGCCGCCATCTGAGCTAGCAGTCTGGCGTGTGAGGTGTCATCCTCCTGTGCCGCGGTGGGCATCTCCTCATCATCATCATGAATGGGCATGTGGTCCTCATGTCAGACCCTGCTGGAGCTCGCCGCATGCCGCTCAATAACGGCGACCTGTGATCGCCTTGGTACGTAGGGGTCGGCGGCAATGTAGAGGTCGGAGAGCTCATCTCCTAAAGGTAGCGGTCGGGGCAGGTAGGTGACGTGGCTCCCATCTGTAAAAGACAACCGGAAGAAGTTCTCACCATCCCTCCTCAGGAGCTTGCAACGCCGTAGAAGAGCCTCGTCGTAAAATGGGATTGCTAACCCATCCTCCAGCTCGGTCAGGTCCATGACCTGCTCTACAATCAGGGAGATGATCCCACCTCCAACAATGTCACGTGGCTCATTCTTCCTAATCCGCTTCAAAGCGGTAAGGAAGAGGGTGATCCAATCCGGCAAGTTGTCACATGCCGCGACACAAGCATATAGCAGTGGGAGGTCCTTGAGGGCCACCTTGTTTTCCTCCTTGTGTCCACATAAGACACACATAATAATCTTGAGTGAGTTTGTTGTTGTACTCACCCCCCGTTTGAAAGTCGGAGCCGGTAGCCACTCGCCAAAACTCCACCAAATCTGGTGTAGGAGCTCCCTCCCACCATTTTTCCGAAGGGTTCTTAGAAACCCCAAAGGTCTCCTGTAGCTGAGAGAAGTTTACGGTATATTTCCTCTTGTTGAACATTGAAGGTAAGGCCGACACAAATGTGGTCCTCTAGCTCTATACTGAATGTGACCACAAACTGTCTTGTCAGCTCAGGGTATGTTTGGGCACTCCTTCCCAGGAATTCCCCGAGCCCAGCATTGCTCAGGAAAGACTGCATGCTTTCCAACATGCCCAACCGCTCTAAAGTCGGAATGTGCAAAAACCGAGTTGCAAAGACTTGTCGGTCTTGCACAATCTCATATCGAGCCTTCTCCCTATCAGTCATCTTATATTTTCTCGTGGAGTCCATTCTAATCACAATTGCAATCAAAAGAATTAGAATTTCACAAAGGAAAAATAAGTGGATGACCTTCTGTTGTTTATCCGCAGGGGCGGTTTGAATACCCGCGGGGCGGTAGGGCGCAGGCGCGGTTTGAAGACCCGCGGGACGGTGAGGCGCGGTCGCGGCGACAACGAAGCGCGGGGGCGGGCGAAGACAGCGGGCGAAATCGTGACAGTCCGTTGTTGGCTGCTGCTGTGGTGCGTTTCCGGCATCCGTTGGTGCTTCCGACGGTGGTTGACGGTGGGATAGGAGGGTGGTGAGTGGTGGTGATAGATTAGGTTTAGGGTTTGTGAGATTGTGGGTTGGGGAAAGATGTGCAGCCAGAAGGAGGGAGGAGAAGACCGAGGTGGCGTAGGGGCGTCGTGATGTGTCACCAACGTCAGAACCTCCTCTTCTTATTTTCTCGGGTTGCCTCCCGAGCAGCGCCTTTGTTTTACGTCGTTGGCTCGACGTAAGGCCTTCACTTCTCTGCTTGGGCTTCCTCCAAGACCATCTCATCAATTGGATCAATCTTCACTCCCTCATGGTATAGCTTGAGCCTTTGTCCATTGACTTTGAAGATCTTGTGTGTTTGTGGATCGTAAAGATCCACAAACACATATATAAGAAGATGCTAGAGCACAATCACATATCAATAAAATTAACACTTCATCATGATATCACACATTTACCCGGTTTATTATCTTTATAACGTTAATCACTCAAGAATATATAAATCAGTATATGAAAATACGTGACACGAGGAATTAATATAATCCTCACCTCTGCGTGCAATAGCTAGCTGGAGTGGTATCAGCGCACTTTCCCGTATACCATATGGAGTGGTAGGTGCCCTTCCCGTATACCAGAACTAACTAGCTTACAAAGAACTTCCTAGACTCCACTACGGGATGAAAGGTAAGTTGTCACAACCACTACAATAGGCGGTCAATATAACATAGGTCGGTGACCAACATAAAGCATGATATAAAGCATATAACAAACACCACTCATGCACACATCCAATATAAGGATGGCAGCTAAGTAAGTCATATGGACTTACCTCAATCTCAGAAGTCGTATCGCTAATCAGCTCTCACTCAGGTCCACTCCAAACTGGAGGACAACACGGCCTATACAAGGCATACATATATATATATATATCAAACTCCTATCACACAAAGGGGTCACACCTAGACTCAAGGGATCCATAAGGATCATATCCAACTCGTAAACCTCAAGGCCGTAGCCGGCATATCTATATCATACTCATCATAAACTGATACCTAGCATGGTACTAGTTCCCTCATACTAAGAAAGAAAAGGAGCTACCCAACTATGGGTAGTCCCGGGACAAGACGCACCTGTGTGATCAAGGGACGCAGGGGCGGAATGGATAACCCGCAGGCACGGCAGGGAGCAGCCGCAGGCGCGGTGACAAGAAATGTAGACGACGCAGGCAAGGTGCTGACGCGGGCGCTGCGGCACGGCTTCCGTAGGGGCGGTGGTTTCCAGGCGCGGGGACGGCGGCAGTGCAGAACGAAACCCCGCGAGTTGTCTTTCACTCTTCACGTGATTAATTCACGTCTCCTCTCTTCCAGATTCACATCCAAACATGCACATACACAAGTTAACATCATCCTATGATCCATACAACTAATCCTAAGCTAAGGAAGGAAGAATCAAGCAAAGAGAAGAAGAACAAGGAATAGGAAGCTTACCACAGTTGTGGTTAGCTAAGGAGCTGATCACCAACACTCTTATTGGCTTCCAAGCACAACAACACTCATCAAAAGCATCATCATCATCAAAGCCACAACAAAACTCTTCTAAAACCAAGGAGAAACAAGAACAAGATCAAAGAAGATAAAGGAGAAGCAAGAAGGACGTGAGGGAAGCTGGAACATGGAATGAAATGGAACCCTTGCTCAGCAAGGTAAAACAAGGAAGTAAGGGTGAAAGGTAAAGCACGGTCACAAGAGTCAACAAAACCGGTTGCAGCCGCAAGAAACCGCAGGGGCGGTTCCATGAGCCGCAGGGGCGGAAACCCGCAGGGGCGGCAGTCATGNATCAAGGGTTCTTATTCCTCTTCTTCAGTCTTCCTACGTCCTTTTTGCTTCTCCGTTCTCCCTCCTTGGTCTTGTGTTGTTTTCTCTTGGAGTTTGGAAGAGTTTTGATGTGAGTTTGATGATGTTGATGATGGATATTGTTGTTGCTGAGCTTGGAAGCCAGCTGTGTGTGTGTTGATCTTCCTAGCAGCCTAGGACCACAAGTGTGGTAAGTGATCTTGCTTCTCTTCTCTTCTTCCTTCCTTGTTTCCACATTCCTTAGCTTAGGATTAGATGATTGAATAATAGATTGATGTTGGTTTATGTATGTATATGTATATGTGTAACTTTGGATGAGAGAAGACGTGAATTGATCACGTGAAGAGTGAAAGAAGAACCGCGGGATCATCTTCTGCACTGTCACCTCCCCCGCGGTCCAGCAAAGCGCCCCTGCGGGTACCTTGTCGCCGCACCCGCGGCCAGAAGCCGCCGCCCCTGCGGACGCCGTGCCGCAGCGCCAGCGCCTCGCCTGCGTTGCCTGCGTCCCGTGTCACCGCGCCTACGGCTGATCCCTGCCGCGCCTGCGGGTTGTATACTCCACTCCTGCGTCCCTTGATCACGCAGGTGCATCTTGTCCCGGGACTACCCATAGTTGGGTAGCTCCTTTCCTTTCCTAGTATGAGGGAACTAGTACTATGCTAGGTGTCGGATGATGATGAGTATGATATAGATATGCTGGTTACGGCTTTGAGGGTTAGTGTTATCGAGGTTTACGAGTTGGATATGATCCTTATGGATCCCTTGGGTCTAGGTGTGACCCTTTGTGTGATAGTAGATTGATATGTATATATGTATGCCTTGTATAGGCCGTGTTGTCCTCCAGATTGGAGTGGACGTATCTGAGAGTTGATCATAGTTGGGATTACTTCCGAGACTGAGGTAAGTCCATAGGACTTACTTAGTTGCCATCTCTATATTGGATGTTGCATGAGTGGTGTATGTTTATGCTTGATAGTATGTGCTATGATGTTTACCGACCTATGGTATAGTGACTGCCCATTGTAGGGTTGTGACAACTTTGCCCTGTCATCCCGCGTGGAGACAGGGAGGTTCTCTGCGGACAGGCCAGATATGGAAGTGGGACGGGCACTTGCTCCACTCCCATAGGGTACACGGGAAGTGTGACCAGATCACCACTCCAGCTGGCAACCTTCCCGAGAGGCGAGGGTTATATTCCTCGTGTCACATATGTTCATATTGATATTTATATATATACGATTTGTGTGTTGAACCATTTATATAAAGATAATGAACCGGTTAAATGTGTGATATCATGTTGAAGTGCTTAGTATTTCTGATATGTGATTGTGCTTATGCTCATTCTTTATATGTGTATGGTTAGTTAACGGTTTCATACCGTGTTGTAGATCTTTGCAGGTTAGGAGAACTGCAGAGTGATCCAGAGAGGGTGATCCGCTGAGGGCTCCGTACACTGGATTATTATCGTGGGATATGGGATATTTGATGTACAGTTATATGTTTCTTTTGTACTCAGCGGTACTTATGTATTACCTTTTGAGATATATATATATATATATATATATATATATATATATATATATATATATATATATATATATATATATATATATATATATATATATATATATATATCAGTTTTACGTTTTGTATTTAATCTATCGGTGTCTTGTTGTAAGATTTAGTGAAATTGTTGTCAAGCTAGGGTCAGGATCCATTATGAGATCCTAGCCCAGTAGCACTCCGAGTCCTACGGATTTGGGGTGTTACACCTACAATGGGCAATCACTAAACCATAGGTCGGTAATCATCATAACGCATGCTATCAAGCATATATCACACACCACTCATGCACACATCCAATATAGGGATGGTAGCTAAGTAAGTCCTATAGACTTACCTCGACCTCAGAAGTAGTCTCAAACCCGATCAGCTCCAACTTTGGAAAACAACACTGCCTAATGACAAGGCATAACAAGATATCAAACTCCTATCCATCAAAGGGGTCACACCTAGACCCAAGGGATCCATAAGGATCGTATCCAACTTATAAACCTTAAAGTTCTAACCGGCATATAACGATATCATACTCATCATCATTCTATCCTCATACACATACCTAGCATGCTACTAACCCGCTCATACTAGGAAAGGAGGAAAGGATCATACTACTCTAGGTAGATCCAGTACAAGACGCACCTGCGGAACGGAAAGACGCAAGGGAGGAACAAGGCATACCGCAGGCACGGCAATGCTCGGTCGCAGGTGCGGTGACAGTGGCTGCAGGCAAACGCAGGCATGGGCATAGACGTTGGGACCGTGGCCGCGGGGGCGGCAGCTTCCGGGCGCGGATGCGGTGATAAGATTCCCGCAGGGGCGGTGGCTTCCAGGCGCGGGAGCGGCGACTCTGCAGAACGTAGAGTCCCGACTTCTCTTTCACTCTTCACGTGATCAAATTACGTCTTCTTCATGCCAAAGCCAAACATATACATATACATACACAATCCAACATCAACATACATTCACACACATCTAATCCTAAGCTAGGGAGGAAGAATGGAATCAAAGAAGAAGAAAGGAGGAGAGAAGAACCCTTACCGCTGTTGTGGCCTATCCAAGGAAAGATCACCACAAAACCAACACCACAATTGGCTTCCAAGCTCAGCCACAAAGCACAACATCCATCAACAACCAACCACACCAACTAGCTCTTCCAAACCAAGGTAAACTCAAGCAAGATCAACAAGAAAGAGAAGAGAGAAGAAAGACGTGAGAAGCTAGAGAAAGAAGTGAAGAAGAAACCCTTGCTCAACAAGGAAAGGAATGGTATAAGGAGAAGGAAGAGTAAAGCACGAGTCAAGGTCAACAAAACCGGTTGCAGCCGCAAGAAACCGCAGGGGCGGTTCCCTGGGCCGCAGGGGCGGAAAATTGCACGAGCCGCAGGGGCGGCTAAGGACAAAACGGCTCCAAAAAACTAAGGCTCTTACAAACATAATATCGTAACATCATAATTGTATCATAATAATTCAACCAATACATCATACATACTCCAACTAAGTACAAAGTATCATCCCAAAATAAAAGATAGACGTCATAAATGTCACTATTGCAAACCCCGGACCTGAGAGAGATCAAGTGGTGGCCGCCTCGTCAACAAACCGTTGCAGCTCCTCCTACATCTCCTCTATCGTCCCATAACCATGGACGCGTAGCATTTATCGGATCCTACCAACAAGGACATGAAGACGTTGTATACAAAATCAAATAGTTAGAAATTGAATAATAGATGAACGGAATGATAACATGTACAAATTAGATATCTTACTCGATTGTCTGAAACATGGATAAGAGGTGGCCGATCCATAGGAGGTAGATTTGCAGCTGACCCCGGAAAGAGGTATGGGTGGCCCCAGTTAGAGAACCACACCATGTAGTCACCAACTACAATCCATGGGGCATGGGCCAACTCTATGCCGACCAATGAGAAATGTGTGACCTCCTCGTGTCTCCTGGACCACCTATCATGCGACCGATCATACCGAATCTTGTAACCTTTGCCCCCACAGGCGGGACGCTCCTCCATGGTCACCGGTATACGATCGTTTGAATCCTCTGTATACGCCCAAACTGTCTCATAGCTTTGTCGGACATATAGGGCTCTTCTATGTCACCAATATGGATGGTACCTCTGTGTCTAGAGATAGAAAACTCTTCGTCAAAGTCCAAGACACAGTCATCGTATGTCATAAACTTGACGTCCTCTGGCCTTATCTCCTCTAGTTGGCGACGTAGAGACGTCAACCTCTGAAGCATCAATGCGGGGTCTTTTGGATCGAAGCCCTCAAAGTCCAACGTGGAGATTCATGCTGCTCAACATCTATGGCGGCTGAACCGCAAAGAGAGGAAAAGTGTGCGTATATTCATGTCTATATTTTGCAAGAAGATAATTTTTTATCGATTATTTAATATATGTAATCTATTTAAATATTGAAAAGAATCGAAAGTTGATACATGTAGGAGTGAGGTGCATCCACCAATGGTCTTCACCCTAGACCGAGAAGATGAACCAAGATGCCGTTACAAACAACATAAAATACCTACCCCCAAGCATACGAACCGGTCATCTCGTAATCGGCTACGAGGTCGATCACCCACGACCGTATCCGTTTGGTAGTCTTATCGACTGATAACATGATTTATCGACTTGTTTTAGTCATGCATTTAGTTAGATTTCTCCTTTCCGCATTCATGTTTTAGCCTTAGTTTGTGTCATTTATGCTTATTTAGTTCTACTTTGCAAGATTAGATGTATGCACACATTATTTGTGGATTTGTAGGTGATTTGGCACATTTTGGAGCTAAAACGACGTATTTGAGGATCAAGCCTCGAAGTGGATGCATTGGAGCAAGCATACGTGCACGGGAAAGGGCTAGGAACCAAGCTAAAGGCATGAAGGGAACGACCAAGGAGCATCTCGGCTGAGATCCACTTATCTTGGCGGAGATGAAGCCACTGCAGTAAAATCTAGGTCACCATCTCGGTCCATATCTCGGGTGACCCGACTGAGATACATGACGTTGAAGATCGAAGACGAAATCTCGGTCCCGACGATGACCCATCTCGGCCGCGATCCAGCCCTAGATTTCTTCCCTGAGCGTTATATTTTATTTGCGGAATTTTTCCTTTTAGGCCCAATGTATTTTTAACTAGGTTTTTATTATAAAAGGAAGCATTGGATTCATTCCAATGGGTGCTTTTTCTGGGTTAGTTTACCCTAGAGGGGGGAGTCGTATCCTACCCTGCCGCTTTCTTCATTCACCATTCTTCTTAGTTATTTTAGATTAAAGATTCGCACTTTGACATTCATATTTGTTGAAAGACATTGTTAATTCAAGATTTGGCAAGATTTCAAGTTTTCATTTATTGAAGTTGAGTTCTTTCTTTTCTCCCTTTTGTTATTTCTTTATTTGTCTTTGTATATGATTGTTATTGGCTAGACTATTGTGATTCCGATGGTGACAGGGATTTGTTTATACATTGGACTATGATGGATGTGGTTGTATTTTAGTGTTTAGAATGGCTTTGAAACCCTAAAGGTTGATTTGGATTTTGGTAGGTTTAGGGATTCCTCTAAACCATCAACCTAAGTTGGAATTGAGACCTACCCGGTGATATCCCTTCTTAGATACATAAGAAAATTGACCATAGGTAATGAAGGTGAAACCTTTATTGGATAAAATGTGTCATTATTCTTTCTTGAGTAGGGTAATACCTGAGACTTACCCGGTAAAGGTTTACCTGATCTTTAGTTTGTAATGTGGTTTGTTTAGAATTTCCTTCTTCCCTACCTTGAGACTTACCCGGTAACAGGTAGTTAGGATTGGAACTAGATGTTCTTGAGACTTACCCGGTAATAGACCATCAGAGTAGAAACATTCATCCCGTGCTTTTCAAATCATATATGCTTTGTGAGATTATCCTTAGTTCTTGTGTATAAAACAATGATCTTGAATCCTTGGAATCCATTTTCTTGCCTTAAGTTTGATTATCTTTCTTTATCTTTCCTTTTATAAAACTGCTCTTGATTGAAGGTGACATTCAATTGAGAGCAACCCAAAAACCTTTTCAAAATCTTTTTTACTTCTTTTCCTTATCTTTTTCAACTTCCTTTCTTTATTTGAGGTCTATCCTATATTTAATCATTGCTGCAAATTAATTCTCTCAGTCCTTGTGTTCGACCCTGAAATACTTGTCCTGCTTCGTACGATCCATACACTGTGGGTTCGTTGCTATTTAGGGAAATTATTTACAGGTTATAAATTTAAAATTATCCCTTCCTAGTTTTGTTATCCTGTGAGTTTCTACTTCTAAACAATTGAGATTTTTCATTGTTGTTTTGTTTATCTTCCTGAAGATAAGTCTTTTAAGAAGGATGTATTTTATTAACGAAGCAAGAATAAAAAGTTGACTTAGTTATCTTCATGACAAATAAATAATTGGTCTAGTGATAAAGTTGTGTTAGATTTCTTAAATATTGTTATTGAAATAACGTTTTAATCTTCGTGGTAACATGTACGGAGAAACACGTTTTGAATGGTTTTAACCAAAAACATAGTTGTATTCATGGCTCTATTATGTGAATCTTCAAAAAAAAGTTGACCATGATAAATAAAACACGTTTTGCAGTTGGTGACTGGTTCGCTACCGTTCTATCTTGTCGAGTCTGATCCTCTCTCTCTGTGATTCGGCTGCTTCAATAACCTCGCTCGACGGCTCGGGTTTGGGACCTTTGGACGAGGTGGTGCGTCGTCATCTTTGTAAGTTTGGTTTACATGAGCATTATATTAGTTCCTGCTTTGTGAAACTACCTATTACGTTGCATTATTCAGGCTGTTAAAGCCATAATTTAGTTCCGTCAGGTTTCCATCAAAAAAAAATCCTCCTTTTTAGCAATATATTAGTTATTACAAACTCGAAACCTCAAGACAAGACAAGGTTAAATATCAAATTGAACTATGTTATAATTTATTTATTTTTATATTTAATATATGTATATATTTTTTCCAAAAAAGGTAGCTGCCTTGTCCGAAGCTCGACTCGAGTCGGATGGGTACGGACATTGTCCAAGCCCGAATTCGTACATTGACCAAATTTCGGCCCGAAAAAACGGGTAAGTGTTTTTTCAAAAGTTTGGCATATTTCAGGTTTGCACAAGTCCATGTGGCATGCGTTCAATTAGGGAAACTCGGGGTGCGATGCGAGTAAACCCGATTTTTTTTTGGGGGGGGGGGGGAAATCTCGAGCGTATCATGGATGCATCCGGGACGCGCACTCCCACTGCAACTCTGTAAGTGCACACTGACTGTTTCGTAATATTCCGTCTGACCGGATAAAATCCTTCTTTCTTACAAAGATATATTTTCTAATATAAAATTTTAAATTATGCTATTAAACACCTTTTATTTCTTTTACTAATTCTTTATATCAAAATTATTTTATTTTTAACAAATGAGTCAAATAAACTATCAAAATCCGCCATCTAAAATTATGTTTATATTATATCACATTTCAAATTTAATTGGATTATAAAATCTGAAGCATATACCAGCGACGTATGTGTATCACACAGTTTGGCTAAATTCACACGCCGTTAACGTAAACCTTATCATTTTTATTTATCTAATCAAAATAGTATTACAGTACTTTGAGATCAAGCCTGGCTTATATATGCATGCATATGGCTATAGTATAAGAAGCGCATTTTCAGTACAGCGTGCAAAAGGCAAAAGCCATCGTTTCGATACATACAAATACTTGATTACAATAACTTCCAGTATACTACTTCCGAGATCGATTAGAGCTTTTCCAGTGGTCAAGGTGGATGCGGTAGATTTCGTGGTGGACAATCCAGTGGTGTGCAAGGAGTGAACTGTGTAGCGTAATGTGTTTGGTAAGCTCCGGCCTGAACACTTCCCGGGGTACCTTCATTTTTACCGTCCGATCCAAAAACGAAAGTCCAAACCGGAGATCTTCCAGCCAAGACAGTCGTCTTGTGTGCAATCAGAAAAATGAGCAACGCCACCATCCAGGCCTTCATTCTTCTCATCATGGATTGCTGACCGAGTCCTACCTAGACTCTTCCAGATTGTAGGTGAAGAGTTGTTAGAACACACTTGTTGATTGAATATATATAGAGGGGTTGGTATGGGAGAAATTTTGTTCCTTTTTTTAAAAAAAAATAATAATTTTAATTCAGTAACAGTTTTTTTCTTTAATTTTTAAAAAATGAACGGTTATACTAAAATAATAACGCATTCATAATTGAAAGAAATAAAAATGAACAAAAATAAAATGTACGGATAAAGTGATGTAGCAGCTTTCTCACTGGAAATATATATATATATAATCTGCATCATATGGAAAGGGGTCTTCGAGTCAAAAATACAAATAATTCATAACTTTTATATCAAGTAATATGTGTTCAACTAAAAATATTTAGACATATAAATTAGTCATATAAAGTCCATTTAGTAATTGAAGGGTATTAAGCGGTTTATGAATATTAAATTTATCAAAAAATATTCAATTAGCTAGTACTAGCTTATTGGTTTATGGGGCAATTTATCATTTTCCTTCAAAAAGTCGAACGAGCCTATAGCTTAAACTTTACCAAAGTTTAGTTAAACAGTTGGTTATATAGCTGAATAACTGATATATTTGAACAATGTCAAATATATCTAAACAATTTTTTAATAAACAAATACATAGTCCAATCAGCACGGGTCAATCAAAGAAAAAATAAAAAGATAATAATAATACTTGGAAAAAAAACATAAATTAAACTTGATTAATGGTATAAATAATTGTTATTTGTTTCGATAGTTATTGATTTTAATTTTTTTTTCCACGAACCCATGAAACAACAAAGTTTGACAACATTATCAAATAACAATTATTTAAACAATTGTTATTTGATTCAATGAAATGGGATGTGTCCATTGATTCTAAATCCAAGCTGTTAAAGTACGACGTTAAATTTACAAAATGCAATGTTCAACGCATTGCCTCAGCGTTGAACATTTTGAACTTCAATGCAGACCGATTACGTTGAACATTTTTTTATTTTTAAAAAATATATAATGGAAACTCACGAACACGTGCATGTTTTAAACAGACGCGTGTGTTTCACAGTCCGGATCACCTTGCTCATTTGTGTTGCCTTGTCTATTGCAGTCATGTGATTGGTCCACGTGTCACAACATTAATCAGTTTTTTATAATTAAATTTAAGTTAAATTAAAAGTTAAAAGAGATTCTTTACTTTCTCTCTCTATTTTGTTTTGAACCAATCAAACCGCTTCTCTTTCGCTCTCTCTTTCAACTCGCTCGCCGGAGACGTAACTCGTTATCTCCCTCAACCTCCCTTCACCAGCGCGAGTCCTCTTCCTCACGGCAAATCACGTCGCCACCTCACACTTGACCAACACACTCAAAGTGAAGAGTCAGATTCATTCTTCGTTGTCATCTGTAACAGTGCTTGGATTTTCATGATTCCATCTTCCTCACAACAACACACATCGCCGCCTCGCACTTGAGTTGCTCGATTCCTAAATACGGCAATTTATCAACAAGGTTAATTCAATTAAAAGTGAATAAAGATCGGCACCATACACATTTGATGCAATGATTTAATTGTAACCAAGAGTCTAAGCTCTCATCTCCTGAATCTTAGAAAAGAATGAAAAAATAGTGGAAAGAAGAAGTCTTCAAAAGCAAATTGTAATTGCTAAAAGTTTCTCAATAAACAATTTCTCTCGTTTGTTGTAACTTGTTGCAAGTTGCTTAATAAACTCTCATTCTCCCAATTTAGAAAATGCGTTTACAAACGAACAAAAATGAAGTCAATTGCACTGGTGAATAGAACATATGGTGCCGGAGAATAAAAACAGAGAATCTCAACCCTAATTCAACTTTAATTTATTCCCACTTTAATCCAAAATCAAAATTTAATATCATAAATTTAGGGCTAGGGCGACAAGAGTGTTACTGTGAGGAAGGAAACACGCCGGCGAAAGCAAAAATGCCGGACGAGTGTTTTGGTCGAGCGACAGGAGGCAACCATGAGTGTCCTGAAATCTTCAAGAAAGATTCAGCCCAAGACCATTAAGTCTTTTTAGATGCAATTCAAACTCTTAAAAGGACATCATGAGAGTAAAATCTACTTTCATTCATTCTAAACAGAAGACAGATTCATCAAAATCCAAACACTGTTACAGATGGCAACGAAGAATGAATCCGACTCTTCACTTTTGTAGAGTGTGTTGGTCAAGTGGGAGGTAGCGACGTGTGTTTCCGTGAAGAAAGGGACTCGCGCTGGTGAAGGGAGGTTGAGGAGATAACGAGTTACATCTCCGGCGAGCGAGTTGAAAGAGAGAGCGAAAGAGAAGCGGTTTGATTGGTTCAGAACAAAACAGAGAGAGAAAGTAAAGAATCTCTTTTAACTTTTAATTTAACTTAAATTTAATTATAAAAAACCGATTAATGTTGTGACACGTGGACCAATCACATGACTGCAATAGACCAGGCAACACAAATGAGCAATAGGTGATCCGGACTGTTTCACATGCACTGCGAGAAAAATGACTAATGCGCAATTTCAACGTAGTCCGACTGCGTTGACATGTTCAAACTCAACGCAATCCGATAGTATTGAGAGTTTTCAACTGCAACGCAGACCGACTGCGTTGAAGGTAAGCCGTCAGCTTCAACACTTGACAACTGCGTTGAAGCTGGCGCGTAACACTTCTAAATTCTTATAGTGGCAAGTCTTTGGAGCTTGAGTTGGGTTGACTCAAGATTTAACCCATTCCAAGTTTATGTTGCATACTTGCATCTAGTTCGGGTTGCAGTTATTTCCAACATTTGGATTTTAACACGTTCAAACTTTGGTAGGTTATTGATGGTGAATATATGAAAATAGGATAATACACATGTATGGATACAAAGAAGTTAGACCTGTGCCAATCCGGGCCGGCCCGTCCAGCCCGACTGACCCGACCGGAAAAAACACGGGTACGGACAACGAGTTTGGTCCGTTTGAGCCTGGCCCGGATTTTGATGGGACGGGTATGGGTAGCCATTTTTGCCCGCGGGCTGGTCCGGCCCGTATATATATATATAATTCTAATTATTTTACATAATATATTTTATTAAACTCTAATATTTTTTCTTCTACAGTTGCTTGGTTGATTTCATTCAGCTGTTTTATTTATTTATTGTAAATCAGTTGTTTTTCTTTATTTATTGTTATTTGTAACTTGTAAGTTATAATGCACCATGGAATGTTACATATTTACAGTATCACTATCAGTGGATTGAAAATTGGAAGTTTGTATTAAAAGGTTTAAGGTTTTTCTATGCAGTTTTTGTTTAACAAATCTAGGGAACAAAATAACAAGCTACACAAGAAAATAACTCGGGCCGGCCGGCCGGCCCGTCAGCCCGCCCGTGTTTTACATGGGTCGACATGGACAGACTTAGAGGCCCGTACATTTCGGGCAGATTTTTTTATTTTGGCCCGGCCCAAGCCCGAACCGAACCCGGAGTTGCACAGGTCTAAAAGAAGTGTATATTATGTATTCGTTGTGATTCGAGTGATTCAAACTTTGGTAGGTTACTGAGGGTGAATATACAAAAATAGGATAATACACATGTATGAATACAAAGAAGTGTATAATATGTATTCGTTGTGATTCAAACTTTGGTAGGTTACTGATGGTGAATATATGAATAATACACATGTATGAATACAAAGAAGTGTATAATATGTATTCATTGGGATTCGAGTGATTCAGATTCAGGTTTCAGAGGTGGGGGCTTTAGACTGCGATTTTCCGGTGTTTTTCTGGTTCAGGTATACTTGGGTTGGAGTTGGGTCAGTTTTAACTCCACCAAAGAGCTCTTACCAAATGGTTTTCCTCGTGCTGTGTTACAGAAGTGCTTGCCCTAAAAGAATTCCAATGAAACAAAGAGACAAAGGAAGACATACATTTCCTGTCTGTAAAAAGACCCGTTTCCTTATAACAGAAGAACAAGCATTTACAGGCCATGTTGGTTCAAAAACCATGGAGAAGGAAATTAAGATAAACATGTCTTAGATATAGATGTCATGTTGGTATAAAAGCATCAGCAACAAAGTCTAACAAAGATAACTATAACAAAAATTTCCTTACTAACCTCCTAAGAGAAACTTGCAAGAAGAAGCAAAAGGAGATCTGAGAGAAACGCTTATTCGACATTGTCAAAATGGACCACAAAGGATACAACCTCCAATTGTCCAACACATTATGGGAACCACACCCTTACCTGACAGGTTGTTGGTTATAGTGGTTCTTTTCTTTCTTCTTCGCAGCAGCCAGTCTTGCACTCCTTGCAGCAGCCTCTAGGGCAGCAGCTTTGGATGCGCCATCCAACTCTTTCCCTGATTTCTTCTTCTTCATAGATGCTACCTTCTTTAGACGCTCCTTCATGTCTATTGCAGATGTATCCTCATCAGCCTGTTCCGGTTCACCATTGGCATCGGAACTGTTTGGCTGCTCTTGAGTTTCCTTTGCTGCTTCCTTTGAAGACTTCTTCTTCTTCTTCTTTGAAGTCTTGGACTCACAAGGGACAACGTCCTTCTTATCTCCATTAACAGGAATCTCCACTTTTTGTAGCTCGGTTTCTTTCTTCTCTTGTTCGTCACCTGTAAGTTATTTCTTGTCTTCATCAGCCACATTATATATTCATAGACTTCCAAATTATACAGAACACAATTGCCCATTCATCATATATATATAACACCACAAAGGACACTCAATTTCCATAAAATTAAGAAGTAAAAAATCTCCCCTAGGTGGCATATCGTCGTGTGGTTTTGATGAAATATCATTCAGGAAATATTAAATGTTGTTCAACTTAAGTGACAAAAGCCTCCAGACGAAAGTTTTACATATAAAGAAGTATCCGATGTGTTTTTATATATACATGTTTTTTTAACAATAAGCGCATTTCGGTAGTATTTGTCACAAAAGTAACGGAAGATTCTTGCTCAATTTTCCAAAGAAAATGAAAACATATTACATGAAACCTAGAAGTCTGAAAGGTGAAGGAGATGTCCCATCATTTAGGTATATATGTAAATTTTAATCCAGAATGCCATCGAAATTCTATCTACATCTGAAGGATTAATAAATTATTTCCTGATAACGTGAGGGAGACAAAACACAAGTACAGTGCTTGTTACGTCATGTACTCATATTGGTAACGCAAAATAAGTGATCAAACCTAACATTAAACTATTTCCTGACTACATCAGGGTAGTTAATCACAAGCACATTGAATGATTATGTCATGTTGGGACTAAAAACGTGATCAAACCTAGAGTTGAACTATTTTCTGATGAGCCTACTAAAATTTTAATATATACTTTCTCCTTTCAACAATAAGTCAGGAATTACTAAGAGTGAGAACATCATATACTTACTCTGGCCACCACTCTCCTTTTGGCCAACTCCAAAATCAGCCAGAAGAGCCTCGAGTTCTTCAAGCTCCTTCTTCTTGCGTTCCTTCTTTGATAGCTGTCTCTCGGTTTCTTTGACCGGTAAAGAAATTTCAGGCACCTTTGTCACAGCTGGCTCAGGATGAATAACCTCCTCTTCATGTTCATGTTCCTCTTCTACATCCTCATCACCTAAATCAAGCATGTCGTCTTCACTTTCACTCTCCTGTAATTTAATACATCGTCATTAATGCACACAATGTCAAAACCTTCATTTTTTCAGGAACGGGAAGATTATCTTCAATAAAAATGCAATTATTCGTAGACAAGCTGGCAAAATCCAATCTTCACAACGCCTCGGAATGAGACAATTAGTGAGCAGTCCAAGATACAGGGGAAATACATCATCACAATCAGAATTAAGTTATTGACAGATTTCACAAAGAGTGGAAGTGAAATACAACAATATAGAAGTAATTGCATAAACGACAAAAGTATTTCCGAATAGAATATGTTAAAACTCAACTACAAACAACTTGCAAAAGTCTCCACTGAGGAAATTTGGTAGTAATCAAGAAATTTATGATCGAATAAATGTTAAAGAAGACGATCAAGTGGCTATTGTACACCTTGTGTGCGGCTCATGAGCAATTAATAGACAGCCAGCACGTGTCAACTCTCAACTCACAACCACTTTCAGTTAGGAATCGGGTGTCAATTCACAACCACTTTCAGTTAGGAATTGGGTTTGTCGTTAGCTTGCATGTACCGTTAGGTAGCATTTGTTATTTGCTCATATAAATTGGCTTGGCTACTCCCATTCATCAGGTAATTTGTGACACACAATTTAATGAAATGAAGAGTTACTTTCCAAACTTCCTCTCTTCCAATCATCTATGATTGTTAGAGTTCTATATGAATCCTCACAAAGGAATTCATTAGTAAGATTTCATTTCCGCTAATCTTCATTGGACAATTCTCTCTCTCTTGATGAAGATTAATAAAAACATAAGAGTTAGATAAGATCAGAAAAATACCCTAATAGGAATCAATAGAACAACCAAAACTGAAACCATCACTAACCAAAACCAATCAAGCATCAACAAGGATTAATAAGCAAGTGTGTCACCAACCTCAGCTACATCAGCGGCTTCCTTGCTCGGCTGAGAATCCTGATTAGCCCAAACAGCCTGAGGGGGAGCGTTTGTAGCATAGTAATCATCATCATCCTCGTCATCCACATCAGCCCATGATTTTGAAGCCAATGGAGTGGGAGCCCAGAATACATGTGGCTCTGGCTCCTTGGCCGTAGTTTTTGAAGAACCCTTGCTCTTCTTTTCCTTGTCTGACTTCTTCTTCTTACGGAGAGATTCAAGAGCTGAGAAGACATTACTGTTGCTGATAGTGAAAGAGCCTTCATCTCTTCTCACACTACTACCCACCATCTCCACACCAAATCAGACAAAGCCCTAGCTAAAATCAAATCAAATCAAATTCTATCAGAAAAAAAACTCAAGTTCTCAGAATCATCATAACCACAAGCAAATGAATTTAGAACAAAACCAAAATTCATCGATAACAGGATTAGCAAAACAAAATCATCAAAACACAAAGCTCAAATTCCTACAAACATAAAGATCAGAATACCAAAAAAAAAAATCAAAAACAGACAAGATGATAAATGAAATGAAACGAAACGAAAGAACAGAACTGACCAGTATTGCCGGGAGAATTCGACTAGTTCAACGATGAACAAAGCAATCCGACGACAGACTAATAAGTTAGGGTTTCGGTACACCGATCGAATCTGAAATCGATAGAAGGGAGAAGATAAGAGATCGGAGGAGAACTCGGCGGTGAGATTGAGTCTAGGGTTTGGGAAGCGTAATCGCCGATAGAAGAAAGAGAGAAAGACACAGAGGCAGGATATTTCCGGCTCCGGATGAGGAGGAGACTGCTGGGAATGTAAAGCCAAATTTTATACTCCGCTATTTGGTGCCGTGTGAGTGTGACTCGTGGTAGTCTTGTGTCGTCTGTGGTTTTATTATCCGTTTTGGTGGATCGGGCGATAACATCGGATAATTTTTGGTTCATAAATCATAATATGAATAATTGGATGTTGAATATAATTATGTTTTTTCTGCTGTTACAAAAAACCGAAATCAATATACTAAACAATATTACTGCATTGAAAGGTTGAGAACATGAAACACAAACGGATCCGAAAGAAGAAAGCGAGTGAAATAAAAGAAATTGAGAGGTGAATGAGCACGTGTCAAACGGAAAGGGTACACATGATATTTCTTGAGAATAACAATGAAACTTCCATGTTTAAACTCGGTCATGATACGTTAAATTTTGATCATTTTCACAATCACCAAGGACGGTTTTTGATATTTTTGTGCCCCGGACGATATTAATTTTAGGTACCCTTAGTTATTAAAATTATCAAAGAAAATTGGGATAAACTCCATACAAATCTATTTATGTGCGTCTTATAAAATCAATCTATATTGTTTCAAAACAAAGTACAAAATCGATCTATAGCGATTGCAAATTGAAATTATGTCCTAATCACATTCAAAGAATAAAAACATAAAGAAGATAAATATTAGAAACGAGAGTAGAAGATTTAAGAAAAGAGAGTCTCTAGAGTATTGATCTAAGAGAAGATCGATTAAAAAAATGGAGAAGAGTATAAACACCATAGTACTAGATTTGAACATGAGTTTTAGTTTCGGAAAATATAAGGCATCTACACTTCTTTTTCATTGAAATCCGATACCACTTTGAATGGTGTCCCACTATTTATAAACTTTTTCGGAATATGCCTATGTAACTTTTCTATTTTTACAAAAATAATTCCAGAATATACCCTTATATATACGATTTTACCAAGTTATAATTTTTAGAAAAATGATTATCATTTATCAGTTATTGTTTTATAGTTATTTTAAATGTTTAGATAGCTTTTTAGATGAATAACTTGTCTAATTTTATTCCTTCAAAATGTCAATAAATATTAACTTATAAATAGTAGAAATATATAATTTAAAAAGTTATAAAATGTAGGGGCACAGTTCAAAAAATGGAAAAAAAAAACATCGGAACATAAGCAGAAAAAATATATGTAAATTACAAGACAATATTTTTAATTTACTAACTCAAAAACATTGGTGCCCTATCACACTTAAGGTTGTGCAAAACTAAACCGGATCGGTTCTTTTCGGTCCGGTCCCAAATCCAGGGTTTTTGGAAATTATGATCCGGACCGTAAAAGACCGGGTTTGACTGAAATTTAATTATTTTTTAATTTTATTTTATTTAAAAAAATCATATACATTGTGTACATATTTATAAAAATTATATATTTTTGATTATTTTTGCAAAAATATATTTATTTTAATATATTTCGGTCTGAATCCGGTCCCAGTCCGATCCGTAGTCCAGATTTTTAAAATTTTGGTCCACCGACCGGACCGAATTCACAACCCTAATCACACTTGAGGCCCTAGGCTGGAGCCCACAAGACCCAATAGCAGGGCTTCTCTTCCATGAATTTTCCGATTTGTGGATTGATCTAACTCTCTCTCTCTCATTTTCGTTGTGGAAGGGGCCGGTTAACCCTAGATCCAACCCTCTCTTTCAATCTCCCTGTGAATATCTTCCTCTTTTTTATGAATGATGGAAAACACAAAACAGAGTTTGTCTTTGCCTCGTGGGCGTTTTGTCCGGCGATTGAAATTTGTTCGATGGCGAGGGAGCGGCGAGATGCCTGCTAATCCTCTGTGACTGTGGGGGGTGAAGGAGCTCTTCCTGTCTTTCTTGTCCCTAAGATTTATTTTTATTTTTTTTTGATATAAGGTAAGCAATTCGAAGCATTAGACGACACACCGTCTAATGGATCGAAAGACCGAAAGAAATCGGTAGACGGACAAACCGCCATGAAGAACCATAATAGAAGAACATCAAAGAAAGCACAAGAGTACAACAAGTGGTCCGAAAGCAACGAAATCTTCAAGGGTAAGGAGAGCGACTCGATCATTAGATAACGAAGAGTATAAAGTTTGTCGTTGAAGAAGGTACACAGAGCAAGAGCTTGGAGAACAACTGTGGACACCTCAGATTTGGACTCGAAGTAGAGCCTTCAGGAGTCGATCACAAATCTACGACCCCTCCAAAAACAAACAACTCGAATGTCACCAATAAAACTTGATCAAACGCTCGGAAGAGTCCACTGCAAAACACGGAACACATGACAAGTACAAGTGAGCAACTTTGAGAATGAGGTCAAGGAGGGGCACAAGGTATGCCTTCATATATCCGATGGTTTTCAAAAGTACTTATCAAATCGTCAATTTGATTTTGTTAATTAGATCACATATCACTTTGTTATATGAATTGCTTTTGTTTTGATTATTATGATTTTGTTCTAATGACCCAATAGAAAAATTGAATTCTTTGTTTTTGTTTTCTGAAATAGAGAAACTATTTGATTTAATTTTAAATCAACATTCTATTTTTATTTATTTTTTGGATATGTTCTAGTGATTGGTTGAGAGGATTTTTGTTGTTACGGTAAAACTTCTGTTAATTTGAGACAACTTCTGTTAATATGAGTAGTAGTGGTGTACAATAGTCGGTATTGCTACAGTGGTAGCACAAATAAGTCAATGAGAGTTTGTGGGTGTTAACTCAAACGAGAGCATTTTCCGATTTGTTTTTGGATATTTGGTCCAACATATGTTGTTCACTGAAACAAAATTTTGGAGTAAAAATATTTTGGTTGAAGTTTTTTTTCTTTTTTTCCTCAAATAGTTAATGCAGTTCTCAACCAAAAATTTTGACACCAATGAGTTAAATATAGCTCACATAGATAAAGGAGGTAACATCTCTTAAAATTGTTCCCAAGAGCATAAACCGCTCAAGTTTATTCAAGGAAGAAGTTAAGCTCGTAAGATGGTTCAAAGTATACTGATCACTCCGTATTGTTTCGATAGTATATACGACATAAGAAAACCAAGACTTTTCACTCTTATTCATGTTGTTCTTCCACTTAAATTAAAGGTCAGATGTTAATAGATGGTTTTCGGTTACAAGTTGGTTTGGGGTCAAATCATAGATTTGGTCAAGATAATGGTTCAAGCATTCAATTGTTCATATAGATTAGTTTTGAGAGAAGTTTCAAACAAGGCCAAAGATTAGAGGTACCAAAAATAAGAAGAAAAAACATACATTAAGAAGTAAATAGAACAAAAAAAGAGAAAATTTTGAAATACGATTTTCGAAAGCAACTTAAAAAAGAGGGACAAAGATTTACTAAGATGACCCAACAACAAAGAAAGTCTAAACCAAAGATCAATTAAAAAAACTCAACTTGACACGCATAAATTAGAAAAAAAAACAGAAAAACAACACTAAAAATTACAAAGACCTCCTCTTTTCCTTTTAAGAAAAAATTTTTTGACAAACACACCTATTTAAAAGAAAACAAGAAAATGAAAAACAATAAAACAAGACAAAAAAAGGAGAGGTTGAAGCCGAAGAAATTATAATAAATCAAGCAAGACAAAAAAAGATTAGGATAGAAATTATCCCTCTAAAAAAATCTTATAGCCTTAGAGATAAACGAACTTTTTCCAAAACATATTTTTTTCTATGGTTTTTCATGATTCGCCTTATGTGTTTCTTAGTCTAAAATTACTTTCATACTAACGGGTAATTTGAAAATGAAAATAAAACCTCACCCGTTTTTTTTAAAAGTTGATTATTCATTATTTGGATTGAGATTTTTCTGACTTTGGTCGACAATTTGAGGTGGTGATATTGTCTAAGGACTTCTGTAAACTTTAGCATTTGAGTTCAATTTGTTAAAAGCAAAATCTTAGGAGTGAAACCAAATCATACTTTCGGTAGCAATTTCAGAAACAAGCCTGAACTTGTCAAAGAGTTTCAAATAAAACTCTTGCCTTTCGTAGAATTTCAAAAGAAATTTTGTGCTTGTTCAAATGTGATTTGGTAGCAATCACAAATGGTTCGAGTTTGTTCAAAAAGTTTCACAGAAAACTCATGTTTTTGGTAGCATTTTCTGAGCTTGCTCCAACAATGTTGTTCTATCATTTTTCATGGTGTCATTCTTTTTGCATTTATTGGAATGATGTGGGATCAAATCCACTCCTACCTTGACAAGTACCAGACAAATCTACTTCATCAAATTCAACAATCCCAAGTCTAGAACAAGCCTTCAAAACCGAAAGAGTCACTATTCGACATTTATACATGAGACCGACAATTCAACGATCCAAAAGGTATGAAAACAGACATTTTCCCTAAGATTTGATTGTGGGTTTGCTTCTCCCTGGTCTTGTGTTTTCATTTTCAAGGCTTCTTGCTTAATTTTGAACTAGAAACTTCTCTCCCACCCCAACCAGTAGCAACACCTTTAATCTGAACGTTTGTATATCTACCTCTCTTACTGAATAAATGGGATTTAGATAGTTCTCTATCGAAACTCGACATAAGTTTGTTCTTATTTCTTATGAACAACAAGGATTGCCTTCCTTGCAGAATTTTGGGCTTCCCGGTCTCGAATTATGGTGTTTAGCCATCTATCAATCAATGAAACTGAATATGCAACCCACAAACAGAAGAATAATACTCATCTTTATGTCAACCCTTTGTGACTAATGCTTTGATTGAAATATGCTCCTATTTGACTGAACTATTTATTGCTCAATCAATGGTTTTTCCATCTATCGATCAATGAAACTGAAATTGTCTATTTGCGTGTACAAGATCGTGAAGAAGTCTGCTCTAGAAAAATGGAACCAACGAGGGGGAAAAAAGGCCAAAACTTTCCCTTCTCCAATCCCACTCAAGCAACCTTAAAATTATGTTCGATGGAAAGCGAATCGGTAAGAAATCTCGTAGATTTCGCAATTCCCGGGATCGCTTGTCCATTTTGGTTAAAAAAATCAACCTTAAAAATAGACGAAAACAATGGAATCAAGACAAGTTTGGACTATACCAAGAGGCATAAGGCCTTTATGAACACGAGCTATGTAGGCTTCCTATATGCTCATTTTAAGAACTCATAGATAAGAACTCTTCGAGTATTTATCTAGGTCCATCTATGTCATTTTGTTGATGTTGGTAATTGTTTAGAGTCGTGTTTGGATAGCAGTCGTGGTTGTGTGCTTCTTGACAACTCCTTTTGATGGGAAGCACTTCCTTGGAGTCTCGTCTTTCACTTCCCCAGGAGTTCGATTCATGTTGTATCTGTCTACGACGGTGCTACTTCGACAGTGCTTAGCTCGTTTTTTCACATGCTTCTTCTTCATGGCATCTCCTCGTCGCCTTTAGTGGCTCGTTGTTGTCTTCCTTTGTATCTTTTCTATGTCTTTTTTCTTGTTGGTGTTGGTTTGGATTGTGTTGTTGGCCTCTTGACAGTTGTTTGCGTCTGTCGATTTTTTCGACCTCTCGTTTTATCGTTTTCGCACGGTAACTGAGTCTCTTACCTTTCCTCTCAAAAAAATTATATTCAATATATGAACTGGTTGTTCATTTTCAATATATATTTTTAAAAAAACTAATAAAAGAGAGCGATAAAAATGTAAAAATGGACACTCACAATGGTCCAAATGCATGATCGTAAGATTTATAAAGGAGCATGTTATGTACACGAACATCAAATTACTTGTTGTCAAAAAACAATCGCAAGACGCCGACGCCTAGCTTGAGTGTTGGCGAATGGCGCCGGCGTCCATTTATATTTTTTTAACTTCTTTTTTTTCCAGATTTGGGCGCCGGCGCCATCAGTCGGCGCATTTTTTCCAAAAAAAAATAGCGTTGGTTGACGACGTTCGAAGTTTATTAGCAAATGTTTTGGCAACGAAAAAATTACATAACTAACCTTCTCAATTTATAAATTTCTCCTTTTCCGAACTGCACGGCTTATACTGTGATAGAGGGAGTTTATGGGGTTGAAAACGATGACTATGGACGAACATTGAGCTTTATAAAAAAATTAAATCGAATTGAAACAAATTATGGCGCCGGAGCCAAACATTTTTTTCCATCCGGGTGCCGGCGCCCAATTATTTTATTTTATTTTTTTCCTGAATTTTTTTAAATAAAAAAAGGGTGTCGGCTGTACAAAATAATGTAAGTAGCTTTGGATTCATCCAATTTATATATTTTTATATATTTCTCTTTTTCATGTAAAAAAAAATATAAATCACTTTGGATTCATTCGGTAGAGGGAATTTATAGGGTTGAAGAGTATTATTTGGATGAGATTTACCAAAAAAAAAATGTATAGAGCTAAATTTCGATTAACTAAGTTTGCTGCAAGACTTTAATAAATAAATATTGAAAAAAAAAACTCAAGGCGCCGCCGGTGTTCGCTCTTTTTTTAAAATATAATTTCAAGAAGAAAAAAATATAAAAAATTGAGCGCTTTTTACAATTTATTTATTTCAATACCAAAAATTACATAGTAAAATGTACAAATAAATTATCAATCACACAAACTAATTTGTAATAAAATTCTTTATGAAAATTAAAAAAATGCAAAATTCATTTAAACAAATAGACATCAAAATTAAAACACAAATTACGAAAATACACACCGCCATATATAAAATCATAAATTAATAACTAATTTATATGTAATGTCTTGTAGTATATTAATTTGCATGGGTATTATCTTATAATATATCAATTTTTATGTGAAACGTCTTACAATAATTAAATTTCGATATACTAATTTTATATGTAATATAATTTATATGTATTAAATAAATTAGTTTTAATATATATATATATATATATATATATATATATATATATATATATATATATATATATATATATATATATATATATATATATATATATATATATATATATATATCAACATCGTCGTGTAAAACATTATACATTACTTATTTTTCATCAAACAAACTTACTATAAATATGTATATTATTGGGTTCTATGTGTAGAGAAAAATTAAGTTGTGAATATTAAAAAAAATTATCAAAATATATATATTTTAGCCAAAATACCAAATTAAATGTAATTGAAAACACTTAAAAACGATTTGAACCGTTGAAGGTGCAAAATTAAATGTGTTGAACCATTCTCTTACGATCATGTTGCATAGAAGTATTTGATGTGGTCAATAAACCTCATTTTTTATTTGGTTTTTTCTCAAGGAAAAAAAAAAAGACTAAGAGGATGAGACGGTCCCTTTTTTTTTACTCGTCGTCTTTAACTTCGTTACTTATTGCAAGATGTCATAACCTATTTTTTCTACTATTATTCTTTGCTCAAACCTGAGATCTCTCTATTTCATTGAGGGAATTGGTGGATTTATTCTAGAAAAAAATTGCATAATTCTAATTTCTCATTACTTGCACACAATTAAGTATGATAAAAAAAAATTTTAAAAATGCCTAAACCCACCTCCAGTTCAGACAAATTGTTTATATATGCCTCCCAACTTTCAAAAAAAAATGTTCATAAAAGAAAATAGTGATGAATTGATGATCAATGAAGATAAACTAAAATCCTTGTAACATTTAATTGTGTAAATTAAGAAGTGCAAAAAAAAAAAGTAATTATATATGCAAAAAAAAAAAAAGACAAATAGGTAAATATATGCCAAAAACAAAAAATGATCGATATTATACACTGCTCTGCATCATCCATGTCATCCACTTTTTTTTGGTAATGTGGGTCATGGAAGCGTTCAAAGTTATATATAGATACAATTATATTAATCCAAATAATTATCAAAAAAAAAAACTCATGAAATAATAGTCATGAAATACTTTTGCAGATAATAAATACTATGATTATGAATTAAAGTAAAAGATCACATATATAATATTATCTTAATGGGCTCGGTCTTTGACGATGTCGAGGCTCATCTCGCTTGGATCAGTTGCCTGCAACTCAACCTGAATGCCGTCAAGTTCTCTCTTGAATCTGTCCTTAGAGCTTGCGTACACCATCTTCATCCTCACTACTGATGTATCGGGTGCCCTAGTGAAGAGTATAAAGAGAAAAAGTATGTATAAGTTATAATATACGAGGACAATCTTATATCATGGGAAAATACGATTTAGATCAAGCATAATATATAAAGTTGACGGAGAACTAAGTGACATGTACATTTACCATGCGACAAAGACGATCTTGCTCTTTTGGACATTCTCGATGGTGGTGAAGTCAAAGTCGAAGACAGCATAACGACACTCGTTGGGAGGAAGAGCATCGGTGAAATCGGAGTAGGTCTCATCTGGTCCACCAACCTTATCGACCATCACTTGTTGATCGCAAATTTTGAAGGTGATGTACCTAAATGACCTCTTCGACTTGAGTTCTTGAAACTTCAACTTGCAGTCATCGTGCACTGCCATTCCAGATGCGGAGTTCGCCTAACATTCATTCGAAGATCGTTTATCAATGGATTATTTTAAGTTAGATACCAACAATATGGACGAGATAAGTTAGAAAAATTATCATTAATCCCCTTTTTTGTTGAATTTTTTTTGGCATTTATGTTAAAATCTTATCCATGTTTAAAAGGCAGAAACCGAGCCACATTAATATTATGCAAATTAAATAGATATATCTCGATGTCTCACCTCTCATCCTATAACCAATTTGTACTAATTTTTGTACAAGAATGTTCAGAAAGGTACTAAACCTTTTTCAAAAATTAAAAAAAAAAATTCAAGAACAAATAGAAATATTTTTTAAAAAAAACATACCATGTTGATGCCTGTGTTGTAATATGATGTTCAAACAATAAAGAGAAAGAATGAGAAGAGATTAGTGAAAGGAGAGAAGATGAGAGAATGGAGAAGAAGGATCTTCAAAAGATCAAACGAAAGTTGTGTGAGGTGAGTTTTTTAAGGAGAGAAGAATATGGAATTTCTTTTAAAAATTTGTAATTCTTATTTATTACCATTTTTACGAGGAAAAAAAATACCACAAAATTTTACATCTTAACAATCGGTAAAAAAAACGAAAAAAACGGTTGAAGGTTCAACATAATCACGGTTAATTAGGAGGGTCAATATTATCCTTGTGTTCATTAACTATTTTTATGCACCACAAAAGTAGATAATGATGACCGGTCTAACAAATTTGTCGTTGACTTTTCCTTTTATCAATAATTTATATATATATATATATATATATATATATATATATATATATATATAATAATTGTCGTTTTAAGATTATACTTTTGTCATAAGTTATTGTTAGTTTAAGTACTGTGTTATTTAGCTTACTACTTCACCTTTTTTTTAATTATTTATTAGAAATATAATGATATATTTTATGGCTTGCAGGTCGAACTATATACATACATAATGTATAATGTGTATGTAACGTCATAAAATTTTAGAAAATAAAAATACCGTGTTGTTCCGCTTTCTGTAAATTATTCTACGGAAAGATTCGATAAATATTCCGAAGTCGTAAACCGTAAATTATTTTTACGAGAATATCGGAAAATATTCCGACCCGTAACACCCGTTACGGAACTAGTTTAACGAGTCGGATCCCGCCCTTTCTTTTCTTTCCTCTTTTCTTTCTTCTTTGGGGAATCTCGGCCGAGATCATCGCCCAGCCTCCCGGGATCACCGCGGCGCCTTCCCTCTTCCCACGCCATGCACGTGCCGCCCGCACAGCCTACGCCTACGCCTGCAGGAGGGCAAAGCCGACAGGCCGACCCCTCGGCCCGGGGCCTGGCGTGCTGCTCCATGCCGACCTCTCGGTCCGGCCTTCCCTTCCTACTCCCTCACTCCCTCGGCCTCACTTCCCACTTCACTCCCCTCTCACGCAGCCATCTCTCTCCCTTGTCTCCCTCACGCAGCCTCTCTCTCACACCGCCGTGCCTAGCCGCCCGTCCACCGCCGTCGGCACTTCTTCCTCCCCACGTCCCGAGCCCTTGGAGCACCGCGGAGAGCCACCAACCGGCGCCTCTCACCTTCCTTTCCTTGGCCGGGATACCCCCTGCGTTCAACCTGCCCGAGCTCCGGTAAACGCCAAGCCGCTGCCAGCGACACCGCCGAGGAAGAGCCTCTCCGCTGCCCTAGGAGCCGCCGTCCAGTCTCGCCGTTGCCTTCGGCCTCGGGTGAGCAGCATCTCGCGGCTCTTCTCCCCTCCACGCTTCGACCTCGCCGGAGAACGGCCGCCACCGGGAGCCAGACCACTGCCGGCCACCTGCAGCATCACCGAGGAAGCTAGCCGCCGCCCTGCCCCGCCGGAGAAGCAGTGACGTCGCCGGAGAGACACTGCAGGATCTCGGCCGAGATTGCCCAGAAATCTCGGACGGGCCTCCCCCTCTTTTGGTATAATTGCGATTATGACCCTCACTTTCGGTATAATTACAGTTTATACCCAACAGTTTGATAAATTACAGTTTATGCCCATATGTGTTAGGAATTGCATAAGTGCCTGGAAATTATGTTAGCGAGTTTTAACCTTGGGAATTAGACGAGTTTATCTTAGGTTCCGTTATGCTATAAGTTTACGATCTTTTAACGTATGGGCGAAATGGATAGTATCATGATAGGTTGAAATTAGCATAACGTAGTGGAAATGCCAAGTAGCGGCTTTTTGAGACCTTAGGAGAATGTGAGGAGCGGGATTAGACCTAGTTGGCTTTTACGTCGTGATTGACGGTAATTATGTTGGACTCTAGGATTCGGTCCTAGAATGGGAGTCAAATGATCCTGCGTAGGTCATTTGTGTAGAAGTCCTAGACTTCTCGAGTTGAGCGGGTTTTTATGATACCTTGTTGTGAACATGTTGAGTACTTCTTCCCAAGGGAAGCGTGAGCGTTTTGTGAGATAGCGTTTGAGACGAGGTAAGTCTCCGGACTTACTTAGATCGTATTTTCCGTATTAGCATTGATGTGTGTTTGGTGGTGCGTGTCTATGTTTTGCTATAACTATTAAACAGGTTAATAGGACCACCGACTTATATGTATAATTTTGGCTCAAGTGTATGATAACGGGCGGTGACAATACTGCATAGCCTTGCCGGTCTAGGGGATTCTCAGCGACTTGCCCGGCGGGTCAGATGGACGGAGGCATCCGTGCCATTCCTTGCCGGAGGGGGAACCGAGGCGGGACCATTGGGGTCTCGTGTCTCAACCGAAGCTGAATTAGAACGGGATAAGACTTAATGATATAAAGATAAAGAAAGGACTCGTGTGATTTATATTAGGTGTTATGGGTGTGTTTGTGCCTTCACTGCTTTTCTAATGCGTAGAATATTAGCTAACGGTTTTAAACCGATTGTGTAGATGACTTGCAGGTTAGGAATGCCGCCGAGTGAGGCGGAGGAGTGGACAGCCGGGGTCTCCGTACATTATAGGACGGGGATGTTTTGAGTCTTTTCATGTCGTCTTTTATGGATATTATCGTTTGTTAGAATTCGGATTTATTTACGTTGTTTTGAGGACTCGGCTGAGTTTCCAAGTTGTAGTTTCTTACTTTTCGTTTCCACATGCATTAAAACGTATTTGAGTTTTCGACCTTTATTTGTGTCATGTTGGAAGGTCCGGTGAAATTGTTGTCAAGCTAAGGGTCGGGACCCATTGTGAGGTCTCGCCCGTAGTGCCCCGAGTCCCGTGGATTTGGGGTGTTACAAATGATATGATCATGTGCGAGGCTTTGATGTTCGATAAAGGCTTTGATGAAACTAGTTTAGTACCCGTCCCTTGCACGAGATTTGTTTAAAATATTAAACAATTAAAGATCATATTATCTTAAATCACAATATAAAATAAAAACTTGTATAAAATATGCGTAATGTAAAAAGACAAATAAATACGTTGAATAATTTTAAAAAACAAAAAAAGAAAGAATATCAAAATGGTCTAGAGAAACCATAAAAATTGGCAAACATATTATATGATCTCTATGTTTTGAATATAAATGAATGTGGTACACCATCATTTCAACCCTTTCTCCATAATGTGGTACACCATCCTGTTTTTTCGTCATATTTGAGTATAATTATAATTCCAAAAAATTTAATAAAAGTTGAGAAAATAAATTAGATTTGTATATTAAAGTTGATATCATTTCATAAATTGATTATTTAAACAATTTATATTGATAATTATTTTTTAATAACATCATCAAAATTGTTGTCAAGCTAAGGGTCGGGACCCATTGTGAGGTCTCGCCCGTAGTGCCCCGAGTCCCGTGGATTTGGGGTGTTACAAATGATATGATCATGTGCGAGGCTTTGATGTTCGATAAAGGCTTTGATGAAACTAGTTTAGTACCCGTCCCTTGCACGAGATTTGTTTAAAATATTAAACAATTAAAGATCATATTATCTTAAATCACAATATAAAATAAAAACTTGTATAAAATATGCGTAATGTAAAAATACAAATAAATACGTTGAATAATTTTAAAAAAACAAAAAAAGAAAGAATATCAAAATGGTCTAGAGAAACCATAAAAATTGGCAAACATATTATATGATCTCTATGTTTTGAATATAAATGAATGTGGTACACCATCAGTTCAACCCTTTCTCCATAATGTGGTACACCATCCTGTTTTTTCGTCATATTTGAGTATAATTATAATTCCAAAAAATTTAATAAAAGTTGAGAAAATAAATTAGATTTGTATATTAAAGTTGATATCATTTCATAAATTGATTATTTAAACAATTTATATTGATAATTATTTTTTAATAACATCATCAAAATTATGTATGCGTTGTTTAAATGAAATCAAAGAACTTTTTTAAATAACAAATGAAGTGACTTTATATATAATTGAACGAATCACCAAAAGTAAAAATCTAATACATACTTAATACGGAAAATGTCTATTTCCTTCTTTCATCCTTCCATTTACCCCCCCTCCCCCCCTTTCTTATTTGATCAGTCATATGCTTCAACTCTCATCTTTCTTTTTCTTCTTATCTTCAAATTTGTTATTTTCTTTTCCATGCAAACGGAAAGTGGTGCACAAATCACAACATCAAGAAAGTTGGGCATTAAAACCACGAACACCGGGAGAGTCTAGGATGGTCTTGCTCAGACAGAACAAATTTTTTAATATACAAATAATACTAATAAGAGAAACAAAGAAGAGATTAAAAATATTTACCCGTACCAACAATACAACAAACTATAGTATATTTGTGCGATATGTAATAACAAACAAACAATTCATTCTCACAATTACTTTTTAAATACAAATCAAACAAACAATATGAATGAACAATATAGAAAATGAAATTGCATTTGAAAGAGAAACGATGAGGTTTTGATAAGAATGTGAAGTGATATAAATGAATACACAAAATATCATTTATATAGAGAAATCATTTGCTAAATTGAGAATAATAAAGATTTTGTAGATTATACCAAATGACATAATCTTTAAAAATATCTTTCATTAATCATTTCTAAATGAAATGAAATATTTAGTTACCATTTTCTATTTTGTAGGTTAATCCGGATATTCCTAAAATATTGTAAAGTCAAATAAAGTAATTTTAAGTCAACGATATTTTAGTGTTTATATCTTTTTATAAGTTTCCTTAATATCATTGACAATATTTATTAATAATTTTTATTAGATTCAAATTGGATATAAGTCAACAATTTTTTATAATGATATTATTAATAATTTACTTGAAAGACAAAACAAATTTATGTAATTATACAGTTAAAATATTATAAAGTCAAATAAACTAAATTTTAGTCAACAATATATTCTCATTCATTAGAAAAAATGACTCTAATGTAGAATTAATACTTTTGATTTATATACGAACCTTGATATTTTATATTTTTTAGTTATATAGTTATTTCAATAAATATAAAACAATCTACACAATTTTATTTATTTATTTTAGTTAATCTAACATAGACTTGTAAGCAAAATTATTTAGTAAGCAATGAATCAACAATACATATTTAATAAATTTTGGGTGTATAAGTGAATATATATATATATATATATTATAGGATTGCAAATTTTAATTGAGATATTCAATGATTTTGAAGTATATTTTCTTTTATATATAAATAATTATGGACAATATAATTTATCTATATATCATTTCATAATAAAAATTATTTGATAAGATTGCCTAATATTTTTATTAAATATAGATTAGGAATATAATATATATTAATTAATTGGGATAATATTTTGACTATAATACATTAAACCTATCTAGTTAATTGAGCTATTCAATCATTTTGAAGTATATTTTCTTTTATAAATAATTTTGGGCAATATAATTTATCTATATATCATTTCATAATAAGAGTTATTTGATAAGATTATGTCTAATATGTTTATTAAATATAGATTAGGAATATAATATATATTAATTAATTGGTTAATATTTTGACTATAATACATTAATCCTATCTAATTAATCAATTTGGTAGAAAATATTAAAACTATTTATATTGTATAAATTAAGATTAGCTTATATATTAATAAATTCATAGTAATTAAATAAATAAAAAATAAAATCATATTCCATAATATAAAGATAATATGTGGTAAAATTATTGTCTTAGAAAGGAAATAAGTTTATATTATCTCCATATATGAAATTTCGTTTTTTACATGGAATTAAGTTTATATCATTTCCATACATAAAATTTAAAAAAAAAGAAGTAAAAATGAGGTGGTATAGCCTAGAGATAATACATGGCAAAATCATACGTGGCTTAACGTAGAGAGGACATGTGGCATAATCCGACGTGGCTTAATGTTGGAGCGACATGTGGGATTATTCTGCTTTAGTATTATATAGTAGATTATGGGTAAGTTTTGGTTTTAAACAAAGGTTGTCAAGCATGACCTGTTACAAAACGATGTATTTTGATCGTACGCTTTAATTACATGACCATGAAATGAACTAGTAAAATTATGTGTACAATAACAAATGTTACAAATGAGCATTTGTGTTAATGGAAACCAAAGTCTTACAATATTTGTTTCTATTTGTAAAAATAAGATTTGTATCATTACAAATGGATATTGTGTTAATGGAAATGACACGGAAGTATTAGCCAAATCTAGCTATTAATGTATCGCATATCGATATCGATATCCATATGGATAAACTAAATTGATATCCATATACTTACGTCAAACACCATGTATGAGTTTTTTGTGTGTCATACTCATATCTAGTTATAGATAACAAACAAACCCTATCCTCCTATTGTGACAATAACCATCAATTTAATATAGGTCCATTGAGGCCAATGGCACACAAGATGACAAGACAAATGGATCGAAAATAATCCAACTGACCATCACCTATTATTGTTCATTCATAAACACAAGCTACATTGTACAACTGTCCTGGATTAGGACAAGCTTATTGTTCTTTTCTGTCAGTTTTTTTTCCTGACAACATTAGCATATACAGGCGATCTATGAAACAGCAATACTCAACAAACAAACTGAAAAAAAAAAAACATTAATCAAAACTTGAATATACACAAGCCTGATGAAGTTTGTACTACATTAAATCTTTTTCCACATTCCAGGAACCCGCTATACTATCTTTCCCCGTCAATTGTTACTTACATGGCAAAAGTTTGACATACCGTAGCCATTGGGAAGGAGATCAGTAGAACCCGGTGATGATATTTTATGGCTTCATTGCCTGTAATGACAGTCTGATCAAGATCAGCAGTAGTTTCGGTCGGGGATAGGTTACAGCCTGATCAGAAGGACAAGTGCATGTTACCTTTGATCATAGACCTATTTTCACCTATTAACCACCAGCTGAGGTGGTGTTGACTGGTCTGCTCTTGTCCGAGTCAATCTCGTAAGAAGAAAGCAGCTTTCTCTGCAATAAAAAAAAACACAAGAACATTCAACCAAATATGTTTGTACAAAATATAGGGTATGTTTGGATGACATGCACTATAACGCAATTATGAAACGTCGGGCTTTAAAAACTAAGCTATGTGGTATTGGATGAAAAACGTAATATGAATATTACATGCATTTTAGGTCACAAGATCCTTCCGCTACTGCCTTATATAATAGGTTAATTTCCCTCGAGGGGGTTTTTAATATGGAATTCACAAGCCAGATAAATTCAGTAGCAAAAAGTGCAATGTTTGTGGAAAATGTGATACCATTAAGGCAATTCTAATGAAAATGGAGGGAAATAAAACAAAACACGCATGTGAAGAGTAGGGAGACAGCTGAAGACATGTGCTTGCAGGAACCCTACTTACAAGGGAGAAAACGAGCAGGCAAATTTGGAAAAAAATATGTGAACAATGAAGGAGGGAAAAAATGGTGCAAGTAAAGGTGCAACAAGGATTTGTTTTTTTAAAAAAAAACTTTTTTAACATACAGCAGAATATATCTTCATTAAGTACAACCATATCTAGGTAAGCGCAATGGAACATTACTTACATGTTCCTCGAAATCAGGACTAGCCAAGTTAATTGAGAGGTTTCTCATCAATAGTAACACCTGCAATCAAAAGCAACTCCCGTGAGAACAAAAAATGCTAAAGAATAAAAAGGTATCATCAGGATGAAGCTAAGTTCATTAACGTGATGTGGCAATAATTGCAGAGACAAAAGCCAGCCAGAATATAATTTGAATTAGGCCTATAAAACTATGTCCTAAACTAAAACTCAACAAGAGATTGATCGAAATTTCCACCATGTTGGCCAAATATAAATTTTGAATATACAAATTTTGCAAATATAAAATCCGAATTCCGAAATCATCCAAGTCCTTTTTGATATCTTAATTCCTGAAACAAATGGAGAAAATACTAACTCAGAGTTAATTCCTCAGGACAGTTGCCATCAAACTAGGCCCAGAACATAACTAATGCAAACTTCTGCTATTGTATTCCTCAAACATAAGCAGCAGATAGTGTGCCAAAATTACACAAGGAAGCAAATGAGAAGGAGATAAAAAGTAACATACTGTTTCAACGTCAATTGGATCCATTTTCCTAAGTCTTGGCAGATGATCAGAAGCATCCGGATCAAACACACTTCCAATGAAGCTGTAAACTTGTGCAAAATCAGGTAGAACTGAATCAACAAGAGTAGTATTAGCCCATTGAATGAATGTACAAAATTAGATAACAAAAACAAATAAAAGACAAAAGGCAAACAATGGCTGTGACAAAATCATGAAGCTCATTCAAAGAAAGTTGCCAACCAAGTAAAAAAGATTGATATTAGATATACACCTATTCTGCTAACGAGAAATAATTTCGATTATATTCATTAAATTAATCTCCATCAAGAATTGGCTAACACAGCCAACACAATCCATCAACATCATCGTACACACATCAATAGTTCATAAAAGGTGTTCTTTATGCTCCATCGTTCAACCAGTACAGAGTCTCATAAAACTTATATAAACTCACAAAATATATACATGTATGTATATAAGAAATTTATTATTTCTTTGCAATATTTTTTCCAAAAAAAATATTTTTTTATATTGATAAGCAATTATCGTTTGATTTTTCTGATGGCAAAGTGGGCTGATGGAGTTCATATTGGACGTCAGCCTGACAGACGCCAGCACTAGCAGGGGTTCGTGACTCGAGAGATTATATATAGTATCATAGACACAAACTGAAGATTATCCAATGATTCTTCTTCTTTTTTTTCCTCGTTACATTTTGTGTTCAGATCCCACTTCAGGCACATAAATACGCTACCACAAGCGTTTCTGGTTTCGTAGGCTGGCCTTTCTGGTTTCCTATGCTAGTCGTATAAAACAAATTGACATGATGTAGCACTAACAGGGGTTCGAGACTCGAGAGATTGTATACAGTAGCATAAGCACAAACTGAAAAACATCCAATGATTCTTCTTCTTTTTTCCTCATGACATTTTGTGTTCAGATCCCACTTCAGGCACATAAATTCACTACCACTAGCATTTCTGGTTTCGTAGGCTGGCCTTTCTGGTTTCCTATGATAGGCATGTAAAACAAATTGACATGATGTGGCACTAGCAGGGGTTCGAGACTCGACAGATTATATATTACTATCATAAACACAAACTGAAAAACATCCAATGATTCTTCTTCTTTTTTTCCTCGTTATATTTTGTGTTCAGATCCCACTTCAGGCACATAAATTCGCTACCACAAGCGTTTATGGTTTTGTAGGCTGGCCTTTCTGGCATATAAAACAAAATGACATGATGTGACACTAGCGGGGGTTCCAGACTCGAGAGATTATATATAGTATCATAGACACAAACTGAAAAACATGCAATGATTCTTTTTTTTTTCCTCATTACATTTTGTGTTCAGATCCCACTTCAGGCACATAAATTCGCTACCACAAGTGTTTATGGTTTCGTAGGCTGGCATTTCTGGTTTTCTACGCTAGGCATACAAAAAAAAAAAATCCTTCATGTAGCAAGTTAAAATATATTATAAACAAGCTTTTCCGACCAAAAAAATTCAAGTGCATGGGTCTCACATCAAAAATACTTGCAGCCTGTCATATCTTAAAGCCAATTACTAACAGTATGTTTGTTGTAAGTTATAAATTATTTTTGGGTTGAAAGGTGGTGAGCCCATAAAGTATATAGTAATGATAAGAAATGTTCATAAATTATGAAATAAAAACCCTAAGTAGTGCAATGACAAATAAACAAACACTTCTATCATCCAAGTTACAAAAAGCAAACATCTTTCCAGACAATTCATAACATTATGCTCACCTCTTAGCGGAGGAATATGCGGCATCTGTTCATTCTTTTCACAGGTTGCATGTGGCACTGGTGTGCTCTCTGTACTACTAGAACAGTTGTTCACAGCTTGAGGTACCGCAGATCTCACATCACCTGACAGATAGAGAAGAGAAATAGTTAATACCATAGCACAAATGGTAAACAGAAACTTGATATGCAAATGCAAACATGAATAGATCAATATATTAGTAGCACCTTTTCTGGACTGTGGCATCCCAACAGCTTGTGGAGAGTGAGCAGTCCATGATGAAACAGTAGCACCACTGTTTGGATTTCTTACTGGTGTTGGCGAATCTGGGTATGGTGAACATAATAAAGTAAGACAAGAAGATAAAGGTCGCCTCTGAAATGGAAGTAGCTGTATAATTTTCGCATTCCAAAAGCAAATTACAAACAACTCACCGCTTTTTGGAGCTTTTTGTGGGTATGGATGTGCAGCTTTCCTCTTTGGACGGGGAGGAGGTAGATGTTCATTGCTTCCACTCTTCTGAACCTTCAAAAAGTACTTTTGTGCATGACTACGTATCTGCAGAAGGAATTCTTAGTTCTTCCTCTGCTTATGTAATACCTTTTCTAAACACAAGCAAAAGATAAACCTAGGAGATAATAACAAATAAACAAGAAAGCAGCATTAAACTAGTAATCATTGATCTCTCTATCTTGAATGAAGTCTTATTTCCTCTTTTTGAAAAGGAAAAGTATGTTTACTTATCCCAGGTATCTTACAGCAATGTAACTGCTTAGCACTATATAAAGAGATTGCATAATTAGAAAAGAATTTGTCTTATGTTCTTTGTAAATGCTAAACAATTCACTGAAGCGGGGGATTTAATTGTATTGTTTTATGTAAAGATATTGCTCCTACATTTATCCATAAGAAATGCGTACAAAGATCGAAGACAAGGACACCCTAAGCAATAAAAAAATCCAAAAGCAGCATAAAACTAAATGCACCCTCATTGAGAAAGTCAAGGGCATAGATATCCATATAGTAAGATCACCTGAATAACAGTTTTTGATCCTACAAATGCTTCAATCTTTTTCCAATCACGATCAAACCTAGACAAAAGAAGATAATGTCAAGCACCCAGTAATCTCAATTTAGAATGGCTAGAAGAACAAGCCACCGTTGTTTAAACTGCAGTCAAGCACCCAGTAATCTCAATCAAGTCACTATTCACTCGATGATGTAGATAAAGATATCCACAGAATTCTACTAAGTTGACATCCATCAAATGCATATGAAGTGGAAAATAACCCTCTCTTGTTTAGGTCTGGAAAGGGTAGTTCAGGAATCTCATAAATCTGTCCTTACACAATCAAGAGATACAGAGCATGCATAGCATGTCTCTACACTTTCACTACAAGGGTTTAATGGAAAAAATATACAAAGGAAGGATAATTAAATAAGCTAAACTCTTCGATTCATGGACCACTCTTCTCTAAAAGATATCAAACAATTATACCTTTCAAGTAGCGATTAGGGAAAAAAGATTAACTAACAAATTGTCACCAAATTATTGGATTTGTAGTTTGCACAAATAATGCCAATTCAACAAAAAAGCTAGTTCTTATTGTTCCTATGTTATGAGATGAATTTAACAACTTGTTATGTATAGAGGATGAGATTTCATTGATACTTTGAAAGGCTCTAACATATACCTTTCTCAACCCTTTCTTTAGCCAATTTTGCCAACTTTCTACTCGTTTCGGAGGGTAAATATTTCTCAGAATGTAGGGTGAGAATCAAACCATGTTTGAATTCAAATTGAGATAATGAAGCAAGATCTACCTTTATGAATCGGATAGATTCATATCTGAGTGCGTTTGACAATAAGTTCTTTCCAAATTGACCATTTCTTCCTCTGTAAGAGATGTTCCATAATGTATTGTCTCTTCTATAAATATACCCTTATTACCATTTATACATGAAACTCCCACCCAGCACAAACCAAAAGGCTAAAAGACATTAAACAGTTATATTTTTCAAGAAGACAAGCACAGATTAGTGGGTGATATATTTACCATCAGATTGTATGAAATTACTGGATTGTAATAAATTACTGGATTGTAATCTGCCCAAATAATACTACATGAACCAAAATAGACTGAACTGTCACTGAAATAAACATGCCCTTAATACCATTTATGCAACAACCTCCTACCTAACACAAACCAAACGGCTAATTCCTCAACATCAATCTCCCAAATCCAACAAAGCCGAACACAAATTCACTCCAAATTAGTTGCAGAATGACCAATTCAACACTATGAAGAATTTTCGGCACTCAAAGAAATACAGTGTCACCACCACATACATTCAAATATAATAAATTGCCATGTAATAGCAAAAAATAAGTACTAACCATCAGATTGTAATTAAACAACTGGATTTGTAGCTTGAGCAAATAATACCGATTGAACCAAAAGAAAAACTGGATTGACCCTTAAATAGGAAATTGGAGAAAGTATATTATTTTCAAGTTATAATTGGTGTTGTGGGCTCTAGATTTTCAAAGAAGATCACCCACACTGATTACCAAATGAAAAAGGGAAACTGGAGAAAGTGTATTATCTATTTGTAGATATATTGATACACAACACTTACATAAAATAAATTACACAAACAATTACATAAATTAACACACCAAATAACTATAGGGAATAACTCAATAATATATAACCTACACACAAAAAATAACTCAATAATATTCACCTAAACTAACACACAAACTAATACACACCAAATAATTACAACGGAATAACTCAATAAATTTTACCAAAACTAACACACAAACACATACATAAAAAAATACCACAAAAAAAAAAACACATACAAAATTACACGTATAAAATTATTACAGAAACTAACACACTAAAAAAATTTACACTAATAAAGGGGCACATTTTCTACTACACAAAAATTCCACAATATTATGAGATCAGAGCACACTTCGCAAATTTTGCCACACTTAAATAATCAAACCGTTATTACCATTTCCGAAACAAATTTCCCACCTAGCACAAGCCAAAAAGCTAATTTGTGAATTGTGGACTCCTCGACATCAATGTCCCAAATCCAACAAAGTCAAGCATAAGTTCACTCCCATTCACACGCGGAATAACCAATTCAACGCTAAGAAGAACTGGTGGCACCACCCCAGACATTCAATTAAAATGAATTGCAATCCAAAAGGCAAAAAATACATCTAGATTGAAAGAGGTGAAAGAGTGGGAACTCACAGCTGGAGTGCTTCGAGAAATTTATCATGCTCGGGCTCGGTCCAGCTCTCCCTGGACTTAGTAATAGTGTAAGGCTTTCTAATTTTCTTGCTCGCGTCATCTGAAGCTGCCGACGATACTTGGGCGGCGCTAGCGGCGGCGGGGGTGGGTGTTGACGATGAATCAGGTGATGTTGTAAAGGGATTGAGTCCCGGAAGCGGCATTCCGTTGGCGTCGAGGTAGAAGCCTTCTGGCGAGCTCGGATTCATAGACACCATGAGAGAGAGAGAAAATTATTTAGGGTTTGCTGTTTGACGAGGACGGATCGTGGGGTGTCTTCTGCGTCCTCGTCTCCTTTGTCTGGTGAGATAAGTGAGTAGTGGCTGGCTAGCAGTAGACGGAGGCCAATAGGAGATCGACAAGTGTCGTATAAAAATATCTAATTTTGTTTGGAGTTTGGACTTTTTGGTGAAAGACGGTATAGCTTGGGACACGTGGGAGGTGATTATTCTGGCACGTGTGCACTTGAAATAACTATGATGGTAAAATACACAAATTACAAATTCAATAATCAAATCTATAATATATTCAATGATAATTTGTTATTTGACCTTCAAAATCATATGGCTAAGTGGCAATCCTTGCGACTTTGTGAGTATATATATATATATCGAAATAATTTTCATCATTATAATAAAATACTCGGTATCTAAGGGTATGTTTACCAAATTGGTTTATTTTCAGGTTTATAAACTAAATGAGTCTATACAGATTTATAGTTTATTTCTCAATGGGTTTATATATATATATATATATATATATATATATATATATATATATATAAGATTGTTACTTGTAGTTTATTTTTTGGGTTTATTTTTGTTCAAAATACACTTATGTCCCTGCAAATATTGAAGAACGACGGGGTATATATAAAGATGAACAAAGAATATCGGGTTGGAAAAGCACAAGGTCAAATACGGGTTTCAAACAAAAATAAACCCATCCAAGCAAAAATAATCTTGCTCGGATAAGTTTATTTTTGAGTGGTTTATTAACCCGAATAAACTCATAGAGAATTTAAACCAATCTCCAAGTAAACACGCACAAAAAATAAACTAAGGGTTTATAAACTAAATGAAACAGAAATAAACTACAAGTAAACAGGCCCTAAGTATTATCTTAGTTGTTGATATAATTTATTTTAAAAATATTAATAATATTGTAATTTTTTTGAGGTTTAATGTCCTTTTTAAGTCATAAATTGAGATTTTTAATGAAAACTAAGATCCTCCACAATGAAGGGCCTTGGGGCTACTAAGTCCGCGTCATGTCATCAAAATAATGATAACATGGAGGAGTGAAGGGGGAGTAGTCCGGTAGTCGACACCAAAATTGACATCAACTACTATTTTGTTTTCTATTTTTTAATCTTTCTTTTTTTACGTATTAAAACGACCGTCGTTTTGGCCTATTTTGGTTTCTGCCTAGCAACAGGTGCGTCATGTAGCAAGGGGGTTTTAATTAAATTTAAAATCCCTTTCCCGTATAAATATTATTTAAAAAAAAGGAAAAAATATTTTTGAATAGGATTTAATTTTATCTATCCAATGGCAACCACCTTGCATATATTTCGATTAAAAAAAATTGACTTCTTGTAAAGTATATAGAATTTAACGTATTGAATATTTAGCGTTTTTAAATTTATGTTAGATAAAAGAAATTACTTTTAACATTATGATACGATATTTATTTTATATGTATTTTTATATTAAAACTAAAAAAAATACAAGTTAAAATAGATCTTAGACATAAAATGAGACATTATCTTACAAATAAAAATCCAATTAAAAAAAACTTAAAGTGATATATTAACAACATTAAATAAATCATATACATACAATGAGACATCAACTTCAACATACACGTAACTTATAACATAAGATTGAAATGAAACACAAACGATAAATCTAAGCATACAATACCAACCTTAAATGGACCCTAAACTTATACATAAAATCAAGTACCAAGCTCCTTGAGCAACTGATCAAGCATTTTCTTCAGTTGTCACTTGAACTTCATCTTCATCGTCATTGTCTAGATCAACTGTCGGTTCATGAGTCCCAAAAGGCGGGATGTTAATAGATGGAGACGTTAGAATCGAGTGTTCATTTGGCTTTTGAGTTTGATGGAAGTATTCTAGAACATTCGTGCATTGTGAGTTTTGAGTTTGGGGGTAGTGCACATAATTCGTGAATTGTTGGTTGTTGGGAGTGTTGCATGTATTGTGGGTTGGAGTTTGGTGGTGTTGCGGATAAGTCATGTATTGTGGGTTTTGAGTTTTGGGGTGTTACGGATAACTTATGTGTTGTGGGTTTTGATGGAAAAACAAAGGATTTGGAAGGAGATTTCCGTTATGATCCATTGTAGCGAACAATAGAGAAAGAGAGAAGGTGTGTTAGTTGATTGAGATGAGAGTAGAAAATGAAGGTGTGATAGTATTTTGCTCTTTGACCCTTTTATAGAATGTAGGAATGAACATGTCTCCTTTACACAATAACCAAGTCATGAAATGACAACTCAGTCACGGATATATTATACACAATAAATGATATCTGGCATTGCATTTATATTTCGAATCTAAGAAACACAATAATCAAGCATGAAATGACAACTCAGTCATGGGTTCCCTATACACAATAAATGACATCTGACATTGCATTTAAATTTCGAATCTAAGAAACAGAATAATCGAACATGAAATGACAACTCAGTCACGGGTCCACTATACAAAATAAATGACATCTGACATTGCATTTATATTTCGAATCTAAGAAACACAAAAATTGAACATGAAATGACAACTCAGTCATGGGTCAACTATACACAATAAGTGACATCTGACATTGCTATTTATTTATCGAGTAGTTTGTTATTTAAATTATGTTTTTTCCGTTCTCGTTGTTTGTTTTATATATTTTTGTTGTATGATGTTTTTTAGGATGTAATTTTTGTTATATTGGTTGCTATCTAAATTGTGTTTCTTTTTTATTAAGTTGTTTGTGAAGTATATTTTTAATAATATTAATTTTAAAATATATTTACATTTTAATATTTATGTCTAATATTTATTTATAATAGTATTTGTAATATTTTATAATAATAAAATGATTTATAAATATACAATTCATTAATTATTAAAAATAAATATAAAAGAAAAAGTCAAAAATAGTAGCCCCGGGACTCTATGTTGTAAGTGAAAATAAGTGAAAAGTTGTAATGGGCTACTAAGTTGAGGTGACAAGAATCTTGCTGAAGTGGTAGAACCAAAAAAAAAAAAAAAAGTAGCCTTGAGGCTCTCTATTACACATGTTCTAATGATAATTTTCCTTAATTCTATCGATTGAGAGGAATATCTTTTTGGACATGCCTTTCACGAGGCAAATAAAGAAGCAACGGAGGCTCCCTGACAAGTTATGCTTTTAACTCTGTAGTTGGTCTTAGTGTATTGATTGAGCCGCTTGATATATAGATATTATAATTGATGGTATAAGGGGTTGGGCTATGTCGTTTGAGAAAATACAAAACTTTTTTTATATTAATATAAAGTGCGACTAGATGCATAAAGGTTCATGGACCTCCTTCTACGAAAAAATACTCACGTTGAAATTTAAAGGTAATTTATCTTTGTCTAAGAACTAGATAATATCCCTCTTGTATAATTCTTGTATGCATACCCCTCACAATTCTCACATTTTTACAAGGAGTGAAGTTTAAAAAATAATTAGTTTTTTCTTTTTGAAAAGTGTACGTATATTAAAAAAGAGATAAGGTTACAAGGGTTCAAAGATCACTGATCAAGAAGACAAGCATAAGAGGGGCATAATACAAGGAGTACAGTGAAGGATCAAAGGAGAATAATTCCTAAAGTGCTAGCCCAGAAGAGATCTTTGTTGTTCCTTGTCTTCCAATTGGCTGAAGCGTATGCTTTAACCTCGTTGATGATGGTGCTTGCGCATTCAAAGGTAGTGTGCCTTAAGCTATTGAAAATCAGATCATTCCTATTTCTCCAAGTGAAGTATACGAAGGTTGTGAAGATGGTTTTTCGAACTTGGTGAATGAAGCTTTTTTTATTGTGGCTAGGGGAAGACCAGGTGAACCATTGGACGGGACTTCTAGTGTCATAGGGGATACGAACCCAACGAAGAATGAGGTTAAGGATCATGTTATTGAAACTGCAATTGGTCTAGAGGTGACTTTCAGTTTCAGGGTTGTTATTGCAAAGAGGGAAGTTGCTATCCAGGAAGCATTCCAAATGGAGATTTTAGTCAAGGTAGGCAATTTATGATGTCCAGCAAGCCAAGATGTGAAGCTGCACTTAGGGATATTGAGCCCTCCCCAAATATCGGTGCACCAAGGGATCTTAGGATGTGAAATATGTAGCAGGTTGTAGGCCTTGGTGTTGGAGAAGGCGCCAAGAGAGTTGAGGAAAAGATTGGAGGTGACTTGTGTGATGTTGCATCGTTGAAGATCATCTTGAATGCTCGAGATATTTTTTCAGGTGGAACTGTGAGATGATTTGGATTGACAATTCCAAATATTAGATATTTTGAGAGTGTGTTTTTTTATCCGAGAACTCCAGATGTTGGGAGAATTAGAATCAAGTTCAAAGATCAAATTGGAGAAGCAAGCTTTATTCCGGGAGAGGAGCTCAATTAGTTTTTACTCTTCAAAAGAGGGTGCTTTTTGTCAATGAACATATGATATGTTAATAATCACAACTAAACATATTTGATTTTAATGGTCAAAACAACTATTATGATTGAATTTAATGAACTTACAATATTATTATATGCATTACTAGATGAATAGGCTCGTGCTATACACGGGTTTAAAAATATTTTTACAAATTGTTTTTATGAATTTAAGTTTTAACGTTAATGTTTAGTTAAATTTTAAATGCTTTGTGTGTTTTTTTTATCATAATTTGAGGATATCCGGATTATTATTTAATCAACTAAAATAAATATCTATAGACAGTTGGATATTTGTCTTTATAAAAATATTATTCGTATTTGAAAAGGAAAAATATTTTGGATCGAATCGGATGAAAAGGATTATGACATTTACAAATTTCATTGAATAGATCTATTTTATAGATTCTTATTACATGTTTATATATACTTTTGTACTAATTGAGGCAACAAAGTATATTTTATTTATGCGTGTTTAAAAATAAGTTGCAACATATAAATAAACCAAATTATATCAAATTTTGGACTATTAATTGTAAATTGTACACATATATTTAAATGAGTATTAATGGAGCCATTGAGACAACATTTATGACAAAAAAAAATATAGGTAGGATTATCTATTATAAAAATGGTTCAAGAGTATAGAGGGAGGAATGCACACACACATGCTGGTTCGACTCCAGGTAATGAGAGATGGATCGCTCCGGCGGAAGGGAGTTACAAGGTGAATGTTGATGCGGCTTGTCTCGGAAATAATAAGATGGGTTGGGCTGCGGTTCTACGAGACTGTCGGGACATGTTATCGGTGCAAAATTTTAGAGAATGGAGGGCAGGTGGGCGGAAGCAATGGCGATAAAGGTGGGAGCTCTTGAAGCCATTCGTAGGGGGCTAGAGAGAGTAACGGTGGAATCTGACTCCTTGGTTGCTATACAAGCTATCAACTCTCATGACAACACTAGATCCTATGGAGGGCTTATTGTAGAAGATATTAAAGCCATTACTCTTGCTCATATGTCCTTTTTTTTTGCTTACATACCATGTAATTGTGACAGGCTTGCTGACTCTCTGGCAAAATTTGAACCTTCGAACACTGTTGAAGAGACTTTCGATGGGAGTCTCCCTCAGCGTGTTTTGGATCTCGTCACTGCTATATAATTCTTTCTTTACCTTTCAAAAAAAAAGGACTAATATGAATAGTGAAGCACATAACTTACTTTTTTCACTTTATTAACTTATGTTTTCTCCGTCTATTATGTCAATTGTTTGCTTCAACAAACCAAATATGTAAATTAATTTAATATCATCTTAAAATACATATATAGCGAAAACTCTAATTTATAGAACAAAAATTTTAGTACTCTTTTTTTAAAAAATTTAATTTATAGATTTTAATGTTTAATTTTTAACATAATATGTAAATTAATATGTGAAATGTCATATACAAAAATTTGTTGTGCTCCCTACGAAATATTTCTGGCTCCGCCACTGCACTCATTGATGGGAAATCGCATGAGCGTTATCACTCATATAGTCAAGCGAGGAGAAGGCAAGGAGAAGACGGGAATAGTGGCCAACCTCCACCGCCGGGAACAAAAGCCGCCGCCGCTGTCAACGTTCCAGAAAACCCTAGATCGGGGGTTTATGATATTTGGAGAAATTACATAAAGGAGTCCATACTTCTTATTTATGTTGAATGACCCAACTTACCTAGTTTGATTTGGTTTTATGATTTAATGAACCAAAATTGGTTTAGAGGAAAAAATATTAAAAAGTGAGAACCTTTAACGAAAATTTGGACATAATAGTAGATGGGTGTTATTTTGATGACGAAGTAGTTGTTAAGGGGGGTTCCCGGTAATTTCGTATTTAACGGGTGGTTAGTTACAAATGACCCTGTTTAAAGAGTGTTTTCCGGTATTTTACTCTAAAGAGTAATTAGAAAGTCATTGCCAATACCTAATGTATTTTATTATAGGTAATGAATTTCGAAATAATTAGTTATGGACACGTGTTATTTGCATACCTTTGTCCTTAACATGTATGTGTATCATATGGTATAGGTGATAAGATCTTCGACATGAAACATGTGCCAAACTTTTGTAATTCAATAATTTTTGCAAAATTTGTTTGTCGATGTTTCGTATTTTGCGTTATAGAAAGCGATTGCTAATATTTATTAGGTAAGAACTCCTAAAGTTTAGGCTTATGCTTTAGTTACATCCACGTGTGTCCGATAAATTGCATCAAGGTAAATTATGTCTCACTTTTTTTTTGTTCGTGAGCCATCTTATTTAGATGTTATATGTTTATCTATAACTTATTGTAACTACACAAGGTTGATCCTAATATCCGGAAGGCCCTTGGACAAAATTTTGTTCCTAAATTTCCACAATGATCTTCTCACTACACTTCTTAGGTTTGCTTAATATATGTTAGATGAATCATTTTTCTTTCTCTTCGTGTGAAGTATATTTTGACGTCATTGTTTGATATATTTGTTATTAAAACTTGTATGATCGATCAAAAGCGATATCGATAACTCATCCAATTAGTCAAAGTCTCCCACCTAAATGAGAAACGAACGTACAAAATGATCAGAAATTGTGATTTTCGGACATTTTTAGATGCAAAATTAGTATTTGAGGAGATTTTGAGAAACAATATATAAGGTCCATAAAGCACAAATTGTAACGTCCGGAAATTTTAGAAATTAATATATCTTTTTATTTCTCCTTCCGTAAATTATTTTACGGAAATGTTCGGAAAATATTCCGACCCGTAAACATCCGTTACGAAATTATTTTAACGAGTTCCGAACCCGTTCCCTTAGCTCTCCTTTTTCCACCTCAGCATGGGTCCCACGCCACGTAGGCGCCATGTCACCCGGGCCCACCGCCACGCTGGCGCGGTCCCCTCTTCTTCACGCCTGCCGCCCAGCCTGCAAGAGCGCCCTTTTTGCCGCCCGCCTAGCCTGCGCCTAGGCCTGCAGCCGTGCCGCCCAGCCTACCCGGCCCCTCGTCCCTGATCCCTACACCCAGCCGATCCGACCCCTCGCCCTGTGCAAGACCACGGCCTCCTCACTTCGGTTCACTCCCCTCCCTTGCACACGCCTCACCATTTCCCTCTCCCGCAGCTCTCACACCGCTCTCTCTCTCGCCGTGCCCAGCCACCAAGCACTACCTTTCGTCTCTCCTCCCTCTCCGCGTTCAAGGCCCCTGGAGCTCGTCGGAGAGCCACCAGCCTCGCCCTCTCGAGCCTGCCGCCGGAGACAAAGAGGAAGCCGTGCCACGGCCCGAGACACCCTCCCTCCTTTTGCATCGAGGCCACTCGAGCACGGAGAGCCACAGCGAAGCTGTCGCCGCCAGGGAAGCCTCGCCTCCGCCCTCGCCGTGCCTTGCCTGCACGATCCCCGCCGCCGCCGCCCACCCACCTTGCGTCTTGGCTTCCTTCGGCCTCGGGGGAGCATCAGCTCACGTTCTTCTCTTTCTGCACGCCTTGCCCTCGCCGGAGAACGGCCGCCACCGGGAGCCAGGCCACTGCCGGCCAACTGCAGCACCACCGAGGAAGTCCTGCCGCCTTTGCCCTCACCGGAGAAGCCGTGACGCCACCGAAAACTACTGCAGAACCTCGGCCGGGATTTGCTCCGTAATTACGATCGGGCCCCCTCACTTTTGGTATAATTACGTTCAACCCCCTCAGTTTTATACTAATTACAGTTTTGGCCCACATGTCTTAGGAAATGCAGATTTGCCCCGGAAAATACGTTAGCGAGTTTTTAACCTCGGAATTCAGGAACGAATTTATATTAGGTCGATATATAATATTTGATGATCAATTTAGCGTATGGGCTAAATTGTGTAGTTTCATGCTAGGTTCCGAATCCCGATAAAAGCCATGAATTCATATCGATCTAGTTATGTTCCGTAGTATCATGATAGGTTGGAATTAGCATAACTTAGAGGAAATGCCAAGTAGCGGCTTTTGGGACCTTAGGAGAATGTGAAGAGCGTTTTTAGACCTCGTTAGCTTTTACGTCGTTTTGACGGTAATTATGGTAGACTCTAGGATGCAGTCCTAGAATGTGAGTCAAATGATCCTGCGTAGATCATTTGTGTAGAAGTCCTAGACTTCTCGAGTTGAGCGGGTTTTTATGGATACCTTGTTGTGAACAGGTTGAGTACTTCTTCCCAAGGGAAGCGTGAACGTTGTGTGAGTTAGCGTTTGAGACGAGGTAAGTCTCCGGACTTACTTGGCTCGTATTTTATGTATTAGTATTGCTGTGTGTTTGGTGGTGTGTGTGTAACACCCCGAATCCGTAGGACTCGAGGCGCTACTGGGCTAGGATCTCACAATGGATCCTGACCCTAGCCTGACAACAACTTCACTGAACCTTACAACAAGGCACTAACAGATTAAAACAAAACATGAAACTGATATAAATATGTACATGTCAAAAGAGTATACATGGTACTGCTGAGTACAAAAGTTAAACCAAAAGCCGTACAACCGATAATAACCCCAAAATCCCACAAATATGCCCAGTGTACGGAACCCTCAGCAGATCACCCCACTGGATCACTCCTCAGTCCTCCTAACCTGCGACGGAACTACAACACGGTATGAAACCGTTAGCTAACTATACACATATATAAGAGAAGCAAGAGCACAATCACACATCATATAAACGATAACAACTCATCATGGTATCACACATTCACCCGGTTTATTATCTTTAATAAGTGAATCAATCAATCGTATAAAATATGTATATATATGAAGATAGGTGACACGAGGAATATGATCCCCGCCTCTGAGTACTCTAACCAGCTGGGGTAGTATCAGCACACCTCCCGTGTACCCTGTGGGAATGGTGAGGGGCCTTCCTTTATACCAGTACTGGCCTGACTACAGAGAACCTCCTAGACTCCACGGCGGGATGAAAGGGAAAGGTTATCACAGCCACTACGATGGGCGGTCAGTATAATAAAGATAGGTCTGTGACCATCATAAACATAATCATACTCGTAATCCTATTCCTAATCATGCTATAAAGCATATAGCAAACACCACTCAAGCATACATCCAATATAAGGATAGTAGCTAAGTAAGTCCTATGAACTTACCTCGATATCAGAAGAACTCTCGAAGATAAACCTCAGGAACGTCTACTCCAACTGGAGTACAAAACAGCCTATACAAGGCACACATACACGTATCACAATCCTATCACATCAAGGGGTCACACCTAGACCCAAGGGATCCATAAGGGATCAATTCCAACTCGTAAACCTCAAAGCCGTAACCGGCATAACTATAGCGTACTCAACTCGTACCTAGCATGCTACTACCACTCATACTAGGAAAGGAAAGGGAACTACCCATCCATAGGTAGCCCCGGAACAAGACGCACCTGCGTAAACAAAGGATGCAGGGCGGAAGCAAGAACAGCGGGCGCGGCGGGATGTGGCCGCGGGCGCGGAAGGACCTAGACGCGGGCGCGGCAGGGCCTGGACGCGGGCGCGTCAGTGCTCGGGCGCGGGCGCGTCAGTGCTGTGACGCGGGCGCGGCGACTACGCAGAACTCGGTTCTGCAGTCCTTCGTTCCTTCAGTTGATCACCACACTTCTACCTCATCCACAACAGGTTCGACATACACATAACACAACCATCAACACCAGCCTAATCATACACCTATCCCTAAGCTAGAATGGAACCAAGAAAGAAGAGAAGAAGAAGAAGAAGAAGAGGAATCATACCACAAGGCTGATCCAAGGTTGCAAGAAGGTTCAACTGGCCACAAGGCTGGTTTCTCAGGCCCAACAACTCAAGCTTAGCTTGCACAAGCCAAAACACCAAAGGTCTCACACAAATTCTTTCAAAACCAAGAACAAGGTCCAAGGGAAAGCAAAGGAGCTAGGTAGCGTGGAGAGAGAGACTGAAGAAGCAAGTGAAAGAGATGATCTTAATCATCCAGCAAAAGAAAAGGTAAAGAGTGAAGCAAGTCAACAAAGTCCAAGAAAGCGGTTGCAGGCGGCGGGCGCGGGCGCGGCAGTGTGAAGGCGCGGGCGCGCCAGGACGCAGCACGGCGCGGGCGCGGCACCTCACAGCGCGGCCGCGGCAGGGGCAGATCTCGGCCAAGACTAATCTCGGCCAAGGTCCGGTCTCGGCCCGAAAGACTACGGCTCTTACAGTGTGTTTATGTTATGTTATAACTTTTAAAACGGTAATTAGGACCACCGACCCTATATGTCTATATTGGCCCAAGTGTATGAGAACGGGCGGTGACAATACTGCCTAGCCCATAGTGAGGTCTAGGGGATTCTCGGCGACTAGCCCGGCGGGTTAGATGGGCGGATGCATCCGCACCATTCCTTGCCGGTAAGTGGGGACCGAGGCGAGACCATTGGGGTCTCGTGTCACAAAAAGAAGTTGAAATAGAATGGAATACGACTTAATAATAAAAGATAAGGAACCGGACTCGTGTGATTTATGTTTTGTGTTATGGATGTGTTTGTGCCCTCACCGCTTTCCTAATATCTAGAATATGAGCTAACGGTTTAAAACCGTTATGTAGTTGACTTGCAGGTTAGGGATGCCGCCGAGTGAGGTGGATGAGTGGACAGACGGGGTCTCCGTACATTATAGGACGGGGATGTATTTGAGTCATGTTTTATATTCTTGTTTATGGATATTGTCGTATGTTTAGAATTCGGATCTAATTATGTTGTTTTGAGGACTCGGTTGAGTTTCCAAGTTGTAGTTTCTTACATTTCGGTTTCCGCATACTTTAAAAACATATTTGAGTTTTCGCCTTTATTTGTGCCATGTTGGAAGGTCCGGTGAAATTGTTGTCAGGCTAAGGGTCGGAGACCCATTGTGAGATCTCGCCCGTAGCGTCCCGAGTCCCGCGGATTTGGGGTGTTACACAAATGAATCAAATATGCATAAAAATGTGGGAAAAAAATATAAAAACAATTACATATGTTAAAAATTACTAAATTAGGCCAAACTAAAATGATTTTGTCAAAATAGGTCAATTCTACAATCTAACAAAACTTAATGTGTTTTTTTCTTATTCATCTCAACACTATGAGTGTGTGGTTGAAGTCTATTAAAAAAATTAAAAAGTTATTATTATTATTATTATTATTATTATTATTATTTATTATTATTTTTTACTACTAAACTCTTCCTTTGCAGTAAAGATTTTCGCGTTTAAAAACCGAGTTAAATTTAAATTTAAGCTTAACAAGTTAATTAATAATTAACCAATGAGAGGAGGGCAATAGACAAGGCTATAGAGCAGGTTACAGAGGATGTGACTGGGTAAAAACTCGTATGAATTGGAATGCAAGTCTGGTCGAGAGCCGCTAGTAAAATCCACCCCTCTTTTTCTTCATCTCCGCGAAGACGTTCAGAGATAGCCGACGATGGCTCCACCGAACGAGCGCCATGACAACCGGCGCTCAGGGTTCAACCCTATCTCAAGCTTTATCCAATCCACGACATCCACCTTCTCCTCTATCCTAAGCGCCAAGCCGCCATGTCTGCCCTCAGAAACGACAGCGTTTGCATCCGTCGTCTCAACAAACACCAGCAGCGGCGTCGACTCCACACCTAGGGTTTTGCTTCATCTACCGTTGGCCAATTCACAGGTGGCTATGCTGACTCGGGATGATTCATCGATCATGAAACCACCGGCATCGGTGGCTGCCGGTGGCAGTTCTGTTGATTATGATACCGGATTTTCACCATCGACGTTCAAAATTGGGAGGATGAGCTCGGCTGGGAATGGTGGTGGAGGTCCGGCTTTTGTTGGCCAGGTGTTTAGCATGTGCGATTTGACTGGGACTGGGCTTATGGCTGTCTCCACTCACTTTGACATTCCGTTTCTTTCAAAGAGGTGAATCTCTCTTGCTCTAAATTTTGGATTTTTATTTGATATTGTTACTGGATCAGGTTGTAGATGGATATGCTGTTATTTGTTAAGCATTTACGAATCGTTATTGGACCGAGGTAATTTTGAGGCAGTTAATCACTCGATTTATGACAGAAGATGTTGAAATGGATCGTGAGATTATCTCCGACGGGAGTTAATGGACTATTGTGTTTGATGATGCACTAGAAAGTAGAAACTAGACAGACCTCGAAAATGTCAATGCGTGGGATTATAGCTGAAGGGATTATATATGAAGAGCGGTCAAGATCTTCGTTATGTGTACCCTTGTATCCCTTTCGCGTGATTGGTTGAAATCATATTGTTTATTATTTTTCTCGTAAAATAATAAAACTTTAATCTTAATTATTTAGCCTCAACCAATCACAACATAGGGATACATGTATCACTAATACAGGAGATCCCAATTGTATGAAGAGAGGTAGTTAATAATAGTGCCATAAAGGTTGGTGTCCTCGAAAAGTGTCATGAGGTTTGGGAGTTGGAATCCTTATTTCACTCATAGCACCTAAGTGAGATAATCTCACATAAATTAAAAGTCTAGCATCCTTGACAGGCTAAAGGTCTGATTTCCCACTCCAGCATAGTGTTCTTAAATTGTAAACCTGTTCATTATTACATGATTTAACATTTCAACACTCCTCTTGCTTTTTGCATGTGTTATTTTCTTTCTTTTAACCAGAGCTACACGTCTTGGTTAATAAATTATTTTACATGTATCCTGTTGATCCACAGAACTCCAGATTGGATGAAGAAAATGTTGCAGAGAGTTGTTAAGAGTGATAATGGCCCTGTATTTCGCTTCTTTATGGATTTGGGTGATGCAGGTAGGTGTTATATTTTAGAGTTTGCGTCTTGAGGCTATCTATGTTTCAAAGCTATACTCTCCAGTTTTGATATGTCCAAGTAGGCAGCAAATGTAACTAGAATGGCATTTCTAAAGCTCTCTTTATTATTCTAAACGAATTCCTTAAGCTCACATCTCTTATAAACGTTTCTTATGTGATAGGAATAATGTGGGTGGGTATAAATATTATTTTCCAGCTACAGACAAATGAAGATCAAGCATTTGAGTTTCAAATAATGCACTTCTAACTAATTACCGAACAAACAAATGCCTATATGAATTGGATTAAACATAGAATGGTAGATTGTTGTCTCTTTAAGGTTGCAAGTTATGGTCTAAGATGGTAGATTGCCTCAATTGCCACTTGTTTTACCCCAAAGCACAACCAAACTAGTCCAAACTAGATCTTTTCGTACTTTTTTGTTAATTAAAACAGCTACGATCTTGTAATAACTAATTAGCAATATAAGATTCCTACTAGAATTTTAAGGCCTATTTTCACGGAACAATCAGTAAATTATGATTTGGCTTTCCAGTTTCCAAGCCTAGCATAAGAGATTACTTGGACATCATTTCCAAGAGCACACCACAACCCCTGAAACCAACAACCGAGCAATAAACAAAGTAGGATACCAAGACTTAATGAGTTTAAAATACAGCATTTAGAACAAGTTTTGAAGCTCCATTCAAGGTTTGTGACCCAAAGCTGCATGAACACAATTTAGTAACTCATCAAAGAAATGATCAAACATTAAAAAAAATCTGCAAGATAGCCAGATTTTGAGGGAATGTGATCCCGAAACTGCATATGGAGAAAATCTTTAACCTCTATTCAAGGTTTGAGAGTCAAAGACTCAAAGCCAACCATTTGGTCAGCTCTTTCTCAGTGTCAACCATGTTTTGTGAAACTATCAGTTTTCAATGAATGGATTATTTGCAAAATCTTACTTGTGAGTTATACATAGAGGAAGTAGATACACTGAACTATATATTTGGAAGGAGTATCAAGCAGTTTCTCTACCTAGTTGTTTTTTTGAAAGGTCTCTAGCTGGTACCTTTTCTTGATTTGGAGATGAAAAATATAATGTCAAACATAGAAGAGTTTTCTTGTTTTCATTGGGTAGTCTTAAATTTATAATAAATGCATAATTTGTTTGTATGGACGGTTGTTTCTTCCATTTGGATTTTTAAATTAGTTGAGTTTCCCATGCTTTACTTTATCCCGATGAAAAGTGACTTGCATTCGTGCTGATAATTTCTTTTCTCATAGTTGCCTATGTTAAACAGCTCAACATTCCCAGTGGCATTGTGGGTGCATGCCGGCTTGATCTAGCATATGAACACTTTAAGGTACATTTGCTGCCTTTTTCTCATAACAGAGGATAGGAAGTATGCTTAATACACTCAGACTTCATGTTATCATTTCCTCTGAAATGGTATTTGGACATTTTCTACACTTGTTCTATAAAACATATTCCTAGTAGAGGTGGCATTATATACTTGCTTTACTGCTTATCTTAATGCTACTTTTCTTTACTTATGCAGGAAAAACCTCATCTTTTCCAGTTTATTCCAAATGAGAAACAGGTAGGGTTTAAGTTGATCATGGCTTTGTATTTGTTACTTAAGCAATGTTAATTCATTTCGACTTCTGCAGGTAAAGTTAGCTAACAAGCTTCTCAAGAAAACCCCAGGAACTGATGGAACAACGAAGATTTATGGGGTGCCTGTGTTCTCTGCTCAGAACTTGGATATTGCTATAGCTACTACAGATGGAATCAAGTGGTATGTTATTTTTCTTCCCTGTCAATAATTTTAGAACTCAAATTTCTGCTTAATACTATATTGTATTTTCCTTTACCTGGTTGATAAACACATCAGTCTGATATTTCATAGTGATCAGAAGAAATTAAAATATTTCATATTTTCACCGCTGAGAATAAATTAGAAATTTAGAACAGATTAGTTATCCATTGCCAATGAGAATGATATACCTCTGAATTTGCACTAAAGGAATAATTGTAAGTCAATGAGTAAATGATGCACGTGCATGATTTTCTAAGTATTTTTATAACTTTTTTTACTTCTAAATTTTCATGCTTTGTGAAATTACAGATTCCAGTATGATCTAGCTTGATTCCTAGGGTGTTAAAATTTGTAAATTCTAAGATCCTTCTCTTAGAAACTGAGGAAAAAAGGGTGAAGTTCCATCTACGATTCTTTATGCTTCTCACTCCCCTGTTTGAAGATGAACAACTCCTTGAATCTTCCCGTTTCCCTCTTGCTCCTGGTGAACTCCACCACCTCGCCCCGGTGAAGCTCACTGTTTCAGCCCCTCCCCTATAAAGTTAAGTTGCACAGACCCATGAAAGGTCAATAATGATTATAAATTACTTTCCAACTGCCAAGGAGAGAAAATGAACCAACCAAACCAAAACATGAAATTTGAATGGCATAAATTCTCAGAAAATTATGCATTCTTATACAGGATAGAGAATTCTCAATCAAGCACTCTAGTACAGTGTGTGTATATATTATATCATTTTATGTAAATACAACCATAGTTCATATATTTCTTTCTTGGATTGAAGGATTACTAAAGCTTTATCAGGTAATGTACTTCCCTGAAGAGTCTTTTTGTATTTCTGCCTTTCTGCTATTTTCCAAGACATTGTTACTGATATGATGATATATCTGTATTTTAATCTATCAGGTACACACCATATTTTTTTGATAAAAGCACACTAGATAACATACTTGAAGAATCAATAGATCAACACTTCCATGCTTTAATACAAAATCGGCACTTGCATCGACGGAGGGACGTGATGGATGACAATTTGCCTGCAGAAGTCAGTGAAGAGACTGCAGATAGCATGTTTGAACCTTCAGAGGTACATAATCTGTATTCCTGTAACCCTGTTTTGAGAAATCTTCTTTGTACATATATATTTTGGCCAACACTTTGACTGAGCATTTCATTTTTTTTATGGAAGGAACGCTTGCTTTGCTCTTCCCTAATCTCTCCCTCCTCTTCCAAATAATAATTAAAATACAAACATAAATGAGAACGCAAAAATTTCTATTGAAGCATAAGCATCTTTTGTATCCTGATGGATGTTGAAACTCCCACCTTTTCTGACGAACAAAAGAATATTTTGAAATACAAAGAAATGAACGCCTGCAGTCTGTTCTAGACAAGGATGGTTCATTAATAACAATTTAATAAACAACTTTGTTAGACATGTAGTAAATCTCTGTCTTCTCTTCCATGGTAGCATTTATTTTAGTGTGATGCTTGTTTACTGACTGAGAATCTCTTATGCAGCTATCTAAGCAAGAACAAGCATATTCACCTCCCTCTCTCCTGGCACTATTTTTTTTAATCTTCTTTATTTGTTAATTATTGTTACTTTTTAGATACATTTTGTGGGGTGGGTGGGTGTGTGTGTGTGTGTGGGGGGGGGGGGGGGGGGGGGGGGGGGGTAGGTAGAGTCCACCCTATTCCCGTGACTTCTAGTTTGATAAAATCGTCAGTGGGAACTTGTGAATTGAAAAGATCAGTTTCTCTTTCCCTATTTGATATTGTTTCAACAGGTCCAAGAGGTACTCGATGAAGTGGGCTACCCAGCAGTTCCTTTCAGTGTTGTATCAAAGGCTGCTGAAATGCAGCTTATGTATGCTGTTGATAGATTGCTTTTAGGAAACAAGTGGTTGAGGAAGGCCACTGGAATTCAACCAAAAGTTCCATACATGATTGACTCGTTTGAGAAAAGGTACACATTTAAAATTTTAAACTTATCAATGATAAGCTCTCTGCTGGTTGGTTGCCTTACCTGCTCATCTGTTCAAGTTAGTCCCATACCTTGTAATGAGGATCCTAACAGTACCCTGCTGTATCAAATCCATGAGTTTGATGAAATGGATGAGGGTTCTCCTAGAAAATTATGAGGACTGACATTGAATCATGCCCACCAAATTTAGAAACTTAAAGAATCTTCTTCCAAAAATATTTGCATCACCTTATTCTTTCATACTAGTTGCTCATAGGGCCTTTAAGAGCACCACAAAGTTGTTTCAGGTCTAATTGTGAACGTGTTATGTTCCTAATGTACTTGACCAAAGCTCTGGCTCAAAAACTGTTTTGTCAAGTTTAAATTTTACGAAGTCTTAGGACTTTTGAAAAACATCAAAATATAATTAATTCACGACGTAAATTGTGTATGAGTTTGTTTCAAAGCTGTGTGTCATGTAAGATTGAGTGCCATCCACAGTTACTTGTCTGGTTGAATAGATTATAAATTCAATCTAATATTGGAGGACCAGGAGTAGATTATGCACCTTTCACGTGGGTGGATAGTGGTGGTTGGGTACTACTTGGATGTGCTGTGCTGGTGAGATGGTGAACGTGTCACGTGTGGTAGCATACCTTTTTCCTTCTATATTTATTGCATATGTAAGTAAACACAATTACTTGGGGAGGGAGCACTAGTGCCTTTGGTGTCACATTTGTGCGTATAGGACTTTCTCTCACAGCTTTAAGGTGTGAAAAGATGATTGACTTTACGAAATTGAACTGAAATGCCTTGTATTATCTGATTACATTTCATCAGTAAACCGAGTTATTGATTTAACATTCCTCTTGTACTCTATTATATATTCCACGAGAGTGTAACATCACTAATCACCACATGCTTGCAGGAGTGCAGCTTCACTTTTAAAAGCTTCTGAGGCATCAAAACCTGTAACTGACACGGAGACGGGAACTTACAGTGAATATCAGGATAATCATAGTTCTTCATTACCCGAATCAAAGGGTGCATCTCTTTGTTCACAGCAGAATGATTTCCGTTTCCCATTTGGAGATTGGCTCAAACAACCTTCGTCAAATCAGCAATTGGGACAACAAAATGGAGGACATCTGGGGTGAGTTGTTATGTTAAAGCATTGAGAGACTTCTATGCTCCAGAAGCTTAAGTATTAGTTTAACTTTTAGGAAACTCCTATTGGCGCCATTGCCTTTTTCCGAATTCCGGATAGTTCCCTCGGATTTGTGACAGTTCTGTTATGTGCCCATTTATACCAGTTGATGTTAGATCGTCCATTAACCTATCACTGAAAAAGGAAAGTAATTCAAAATTAAAAAAATATAATAACAGACCCTTTAATCTTTATATACTTCTGGATAAAGGAGCTGTACTATTCTCCTCTTTGGATAGATTTATTCACTCAATGTTTAAAGGGCATGTTATTATGTTTAACTTGATTTTAATTTACTTGTACTTTTTAGTAAAAATTTAAAGGAGGTTTGGGCACAGACTGGAACTGTTACAAACCCTAGGCTCTATTTGGAACACAGAAGAAGGCAGGGATGTCAACCAGAATTTTCCTTATCCCCCTCTGATAGCCTCCTTGCTTACCCCCTCAACAAGCTCACTTATGAGCAATATGATTAACTTGAAGTTTCCATTTCTAAAGCTGTCTTTGTATTTATGAAGAAACTCATACATCACACATTATCCTGCAGGAACGTAGGCTCGCTAGAGCAGTGCAAGAAGAAAGAAATGCAACTGAGTCCTTTACTTCCAAACGTTACCATGGTTGGTGTCTCTACAAGTGAGTCAGGGCAGATGAGCAAAGCCACCTTAAAGAAGACAATGGAGAAACTAACGAAAGAACTAGAGCGAGATGGTCAAGGCAGTGCCACTACAAATCGCAGTAGTGGTAAACCTAATCACAAGGATAGAGATCCTTTGTTTGTAGCAAACGTAGGCAGTTATTATTCGGGTTTAGTTAAGACGAATCCTACTAGATGGGTTCGTGGTGAAAACAATTAGAGGAAAGAACACAATGTGGATCCTTACCTTACATTTGGTCGAAGAGATTACATAAATGAGGAATCTATAAACTTTCTTTGTTGATGTAAATTAAAGTGAATGTGTCCATAAGTGTTAGCCGAGTGCACTCTGATTGTATACGTAGATATTGGTTGGTCTAGTCTTATGTTGTGACTTGACGTGAAGTTCTGAATTTTGTTTGCAGTTTGTGTAAATTTTGACTTTGATTGTTGGATAGTTAGTTTTTGCAAGACCGCTGCAATCGAGTGTTGGTCTATTGTCTACTAAAATTCTAAATGGTGCTTTACAATGCAGGATTTTTTTTTTATAACCGAAATCAGTTAGGTTTGGAGCGTTAGCCTCTACCTTCTAGAGGCCGTCTGAATTAGTTAACCGCTCAACAACACAATTAAATTCTCATCAGATAACTAGATCGTGCGTTGAGATTCCCAAATGAGTTAATCAGTCGGTAATATAAATAATTTATCTGAAAACATGTTTTAATCTGGATTTCGTTGAAGAAACGAAGATCCAATTTAGAGTGGGATATAATCCATCGACCTCTCACAGGTAGCTCCACAGACTTCTAGGTCTATGACACAAAACGCGTGGTTTCGGATAACAAAATGCGTGGTTCCGGATAACAAAATGTGGGGTAATGCAAGTTGGTTTGTGTGTTCTTATTTAACATATTAGTCCAAAGCCAACTACAACTTTCAGAAATCAAGGAAACACTGTACGAGATAACATGCAACCGATTTAATCACTTTCAGGTACAACATTTTAGTCCATAAGTTTTTACAGGTCCAAGATTCATATTCGCTTCGGGGCCATGTATGCGATGTGTTCATCCTCGCACAGTGTCTGCAAACAAAGCCAGCACAACCCTTAGTCTAACATAAATAAATACAAATAAAAAAGAACATGGCACAGATAAGTCATTCCTATTGATAAGGAAATACTCCATCCATATAAGTGTCATGGGCTGACTTTTTCCAACTCAAAACCGTGCTACTCTTAGCTAATACGATCCTTTAAGTCAAGCCTAAACCCGAATAATGCTGCTGAAGAGCGCTTGCGAGTGAGTGATGGCCAACAAACTTACAAGACTTTTGTGGGACGAGTACCTTTTGTATTGCGTTGTAGAGAGCTTTACAATGCTTGGATTGTTTGCTGGTTAGCAAAGGAGTGACCTCCCTAATCATAGTATTGAACACCTTTGGGCCCTTGACTAAGGGAAGATTTTAATTTCAGGTTTGGACAAACCTAGGTTTTTTAGGAGACTTCCCGCCTAGAAAGTACTACTATTTTCTATATAAGTCTAGAATTCTCCGTGAGGATACAAAATAATCATAGGTAAGGTAAGTGAGACACACGGATCTGTTTTTGATATACCTAAGGATATCAAATAATCATAGGTAACGTAAGTGGGACACACGGATCAAGAATATTAGTCAGCCTCACAAATTCCTCCATATACCACACACTGAGAGTGGATCCGGAGATGCAAGTTCAACAAGTAGAAAGACTATAAAGGTGTAATATACAACGAGGATATAATGCCAGTAGCACAAAAAACTAACACAGCCTGGCGATGACCAGAGAAATCTATCCAAATTGCTCCTTACATGAGACAACATGCAATCCAGGGGTCTCCAGTCAGATATTAAATCATAATCACGAGCTAAACAAGTTAGACTTTGTGCAGAGTACAGACACAACCATTATGTAGAATAATGCAATGATTTAAGATATGCAAACCTGCAGATCTTCTGAAAGTGCCTCTGAGACAGCAAGGGTGTAACATCCAGGGACAAATTTGCCTACAAATAAACATGATGTTAGGACTTCCATTCCAGCAATAATTCGAAATCAAAGAAAATAGAGAAGTAGACCTTCACATGCGTATGTGCAAGCATTGCTAGCACAAGACACAGATAGGGAATACAAAAATAATATACATATCTGCAGAGAAGGTGTGAGTTCCCTTTACATAAGAAATTGGGTTTCTTATGTATATAAATATAATATTCAGGATTAAGAATTTCCAGATTTTAACTTTGAAGAGGTTCAAAGCGAATGCATAAGTTAAAACATGTTATCCACATAAGTGACATCACATTTTATAGTCAAAACAACATCAGATGCTTCCTTTAGTAGAAAACAATATATGTTGGCATAGGGGCTTAAATGTGTCACCAGTTTCTCTATTCAGAGAGAAGGATTCCTCCGAGCAACAAAAATCAGTGATAAGAAGAAGCTTTGCTAGAAGGACATCAAGACACATCATAGAGAAAAGAAGGAAAAAAATCGAAAAGAAGAAGAAAACGAGAAACTTCCTGTATGTTAAATATCCACGCATCTTAAGTTTAAAATACACACAGGATGACTCTCTAGTCTCAAACTAGCATGTTTGTGTGTATGTGAGAGAGACATAGACACATTCACACATGTAATAGCATGTCAGATGACTTGATGAAATCAACCACCAGCTAACTATTAAACATTGATCAGCCAAACCTCCTGGATTTCTGTATCTATACTAGAAGTGCATATCCAATTTGGAATTATCAAATAGATGGTGCTGCGTACAAGCATAAAAATACAACAGATTCTTCACACACAACGGCACAAGTAATAACCGTGAATATTCACCAAGAAAAAAGAAACATATCCAATATTAATACAAGTATGAGAGCCAGACTGTCAATGTCCTTCAGCATAACATATAAGAACAGTACACATGAAAGTTGTGCTTTCATGTGCCAACCACCTCCTTCGAGCACTATATATATCCATCCAAGCACATCTTCACATCTATTTCCTAAACGACTCTTAGTTGAGCATAAAGAGCTTCATATATCCTTTTTAACATCAATTTCTAAGCCTTTAACTCATGAAATGATAATAAGAGACTTCCAGATGTAACTCTTTATCTGTTCTTACTTCTTGCAACTCAACAAGAACCCATGCAAATAATATAATCAAATGAAGAAAATTTTGTGGTATATGGTATTGACTAACATGCAGGGAAATCTTAATCTTCGTTTGAAGACTTTTTATACCCTTATATATTGTTATCTCTAATCAGGCCTAAGTCATTGTGTACTATTTAACCATATAAAAAAAACCTATAGGAAAACATGCAAGATCGACGTCAAAGCAACAAGAGAAGACCGTTACAGCCCAAGATCTCACACAACAATAATAAGACCAAAAGTTGACTACTTCAGAAAGAAAGCCACAAAGAAGTTAAAAAAGAAATCAACAAAAGGATACACTCATATACCAATTCTTAGCCATTTAGCAGCCCAGCTCCTAGTTGGATCCATAACTGAAATGACCCTATATTGATTAGATCAAAGATATTCAGTTTGCTAACAGATAATCAGAGAGAGAGGGGAGCAGCAATATGTGTATATAGTAAGAATAAAGAGAATCGGCATACCCAGAGAAATTAGGAGTAGTGCAATCGTTAACACGTTCGTGATCCTTGTCCATATTAAAGAAAGTGCAGTTCTCGCAGCCTGATTCCCTGAACTGAATCCCCCTCAAACCACGAATTCATGAAACGAAAATGTCATTAGAATCCAACAAGTTTCTGAAAATAAAAAACCTGTGCTCTAAAATCAAAGAATGGCGCTTCAGATTTTGACATTGACGTGTCTGTTTTGAATTAACCTAGAGTTCGACAGGGTTAGGGGGCCGTTTTGAACAAACCTAAATTTCGATCGGGATGCAAACATGAAGAAAGAGGAGAAAGAGGGAACCTGGTCGTAGGTTTTGACGAGACGGCAACGAAGACAGGCCCTGAGGCCGCTACCGAAGCTGGTGGGTATCTGTGCAGGCTGAGCGTTTGCCATCGACGATTCTCTGCTCTACTTCCGAGTTCGAAATGGCGGGCCAAGTCATAAAATCGAGAGTGAGAAGCTTCTCGAGGATCGGAATGTTGAGAAATTATGTTTAGCGACCGTTGGTGATAGTTAATTTTTATATTTTAGGGTGGTCCTCATGCTTTTGTACTTTTTCGGTTTGTCTGTACTTGTTAAAAATTAGTTTTAATTTTTCCGTCCGTTATAGAAAATTTTATCTGCCACGCATAATTTTAATATTTAATCACAATCTATCAAAATATTAATTAAATTTATTTATTACAAAATTATTTAAAAAAATATTAAAATAAAATCTTAATTAAATTAATCTCTTCCAATCACTTTTTTTATTACTATATAACTAATTAGAATCACAGTTATAACAAATTTTAGCAGAAAGAAAGAATTAAATAAATTCACCTTTAATTATTTCTTAAATTAATTTATATAACAATTAATTAATACCATATACTACCAATGTACTATTTCTATTAATATATGAATCAGTATAATAAGGGAATAAAAATCAAAATATAAATTATTATACGGTTAGATATTTTATTAATGTATTATATAATATTATATGTAAAGTGTACAAATATTTATGAGATAAATGGACTATAAATGTTTTTTTTATTAGATACACTAGGTATATAGGTAAGATTATTAATGGTATTAACTGTGTAGTTATAAATAGTATTTTTTAAATTTATTTTCTCTCTCACCTCTCTCTCTCTCTTCCCCGCTCTCATCTCAGGCGATTTCGTTCGTCCTCTGGAACTCGATCCTTCGTTCCTCTGAAATTCAACAATTCCTCCTCCTTCGTTCTTCCTTCGTACTCTGGAACTCGATTTCTCCCACAATTCGACCGTCTCAGGAACCCTAAAATTGTAGTTAATCACTGGATTTCTCCCCAACGATCAAAATTAGGGTTTCCGAAATGGTGAGCGACATTCTCCTTCCTCCTAGTGAAGAAATTATCGACGACAACTATGACGCTATCGCCTCTAGCGATCAATCGATCCACCAAATGGGACCCGACGAATCCAGCCCCACCGGTGACAACGATCCGGAGTCCCTTCCTTTTGAGTTCGAGAGGGATCTTGCCCTTGACCGATCCGAAACCGACAGCGCCATAGTACGGGCGAGTGGTGATCCGAGTTGACTAGTTTGTGTGCTGGATCTTACCCTGTCACTGGTTAGCTTTTCATTTATGTTCATACGTTTATTTTACTAGTTTGTGTGCTGGATTTTGCCTCTTTGACAAGGGTTGATCGTTATGTTCACAGTGATCAGTATATACCACTTTATCTGTCTTCTGATGTTTTATAGAGCTCAGTCCATCAAGAAGCAAGTCCTGCCGCAGCATGGCCTCGTGCATCTCAAGGTTCTCCCTTTGGTGTCGCTAGATTCTCCCGTGTTCCTTTCCCTAGAGGCTTTGGTGCATATAGGGCACGTGCTTCAGTCAAATCTGGAGCAAGGAGCATGCAGTGGAAGCGTGACACTCCTACACCAGAAAATCTTACCTCAATTCCAGGTAACACAAACAACACCCCTCCCAGTGCAGGTCGTGGATTCACCTACGTATGGTTTGGATAATCTATTTTTCCAGTCCAAGTTTTGGTGTGTGAATCATGTTCTGTGATCAAGAATCTATAAACTTGCCTCTTTTAGTATATTATCGAATAAGCTGTTACGCAGATAGTTGGCAACCTTATGGCCTATATGTCCATCAAATATAGCAAACAAACCGAATTCATACTCATCCATCTGTTTGAAATCTGAGACTAAGTAATCTTCCATGGCATGGCCTGTTTTTCCTTTGACTGTGTTGAATCCATGAGAAATATGCTTTTGTAATTTCCCTTTACCTTTTCCAGTTTCAGGAAGCGATGAACTAAACCCAATTTTCGCCTATAAGAGTTTATACTAAGCATAAGTTAGTAACAAAGCATGATTATGACTAAAAAACCACAAATTAAAACTAAAGATCATCAACTGGTCAGATATGGACTGTTCTTGGTGTTCTTGAGATTTGTATATAACATTTTACTAATGACTGTTAAGAATTCTACTGATAAAGAACAAGAAACAGATTTACCATAATCTTCTGAAGAATTTCCTTGCCTGCCATAGATCTTCTCTTCTATATTCTTAGAGTGTTTGGGAAAAAGAAGAATTTTAAAGTTCAGCTAAGATTGAGTTTACAGAGAAATTAAGGATTGAAGAAGATCAGAGGTTGATTTTGACCTTGCATTTGTAAATTGTAAAATCCTCTATAAATGAGTGAACAGCTGCGTCACTATTTAGGTTCAGTAAAGAAGCACTGGTATACTCCTACTTGTCTCGGATACCTGGATGGTATTTGTTTGTTTGATTATTTTGATTTGAAATTCCAGAGCCAGATACTGAACAAGAGCAGATTGAGGTGATTTTGAAGCACTTGCATTTTAATGCTTGATGTCGGGATGGTCAGTGGTATAAACCTTGGGCGGTTTGTGACCACAGACTCATCGGGATATTTTTAGAAGCGGTGGTACGTGTTCTTGCCTCTTGTTATGCCTTACTACCCTGATAGCTTTTCAATGTGAAGATTGAACATTTGATGTGCCTTGGCTGAAACGTGGGGGTTTATATCATGGCTTTACTGAGTTTGTTGATTGTGCTTGCAGTCACAAGCATGTTGTGCACTCTAGAGTTTACATCAACTTTAACAAGGCTGAGGATGTTATCGAGTTTGCCGAGTTCTTCAATGGCCATGTTTTTTGTGAATGAGAAGGGTGAGACTGTAATTGTTGTATTCAAGATTGCAATTATTGGAGACAGAATGGTAACTTTGATCACCCGGGTCAATGTGACGAGACAATCTATTTTGTCTATAGTCCAAGTTTTGATGTTGTAACTATAATATGAAAATGGAAAACATTATGATATATTAATAACTGCACCTCAAACTATCCAGGCTTTATCATGCATGGAATTTCAATCGTGTACGGTTAAATGGAAGCATAGCCAATGATATTTTAATTTTCAAATATGTAGGTGCACAATATAAGGTTGTGGTTGAGTATGCTCCTTCACAAAAATGTTCCAAAGCAGTGGTCAAAGAAAGATGGCCGTGAAGGAACAATACTCAAAGGTACTTGACTTGAACAAAGCAGATCACTTGTGCAGGCACTTTTTGTTGCATATTTACAATTTTGTCCATTAATATTAGATCATGAGTGTATGGAGTTCATTGAATTTCTCGGAAAGCCTATTGAGCATCTTCCTAGTGCAGAAGTACAACTGGAGAGAAAAGAAGCAAAGCAAGCAGGTATCTGGCCTCGATTAATTTCTAGACTAATAGTTATCTTTTCTCCACGGTAAAATATATGTGATCCTTTCTGATTTTGCATTGGTTTACGTGTTTGAAGCTGCTGGCAAAGAGGCTTTAATAATCACACCTCTTATGCAATTTGTTCGCCAAAAGAGAGCTTCAAGCAGATATACGAAGCAACAGTAAGAGGCCTTCATCTTGTTGATCCTCCAATGGCTGTCAAATTTCCGCTTCCGGACCCACGCGATCCATTCTCACTAAGACACGGATCAGTTGCTTCTACATCAGGTGCTTCCACTGACTCTGTTAAATGTAATACCCCGGAGCTCAGCAACGCGATTGCTGGGGCACGAGCAGCTGCATCTCAGTTCAAGAAGAACAACTTTGAAGATGGTGCGACATCTCGAGTGGATTGGCGACCGGTTTCTGCTGGAGCTAGGAATAGTATAGCAAAGGGGCATGTGCAGGGACAGGAGCGTGAAGTACCAGGCTGGTTTGATCATGGCAGTTCAAACTCCAGGCGCCGTAGGTAGCAGTGTAACACAATGCCAGCTTCTGATATGATAATTAGTTCAACATGTCAGGTTTAGGGCAATTTTATGTTGAAGTTAAAATTTACACTCTGTATGTATGGTTTTTGTTTTGCTGGATAGTTTTTCAAGATTCGTGTTGCTGCATTAGCTTCTTGATACTTGGGATTTTTTACGAGGCTCCTGGGGTGCTAAATGTGAGTATGCGGAGTGGGCGAGTACCTTTGTTAGGATTTAAATTTCATTTCCGTTTGCAAATAAGAAATATGATACTAATCTGTCATACATCATTATAAGCACAATTTATTTATTTGTATCATCTTCGGTTACCCCCGTACGTCGTTAAGAGAGCCTTTTCAGGGGGTGCCCTTTTACCAACATGGATGGAGCTGAACTACCAAACCCCGTGAACTCGGTGCCCTTTTACCAACATGGATGGAGCTGAACTACCAAACCCCGTGAACTCAGATGCTGTGAAAAAGAATTACGCAGTGAAGTTGGATATGTAACGTTAAGTATTAAAATCGAGTAACCAATATTGGGTAACTGAAGTGAAGTTGAATATATAATGTTGGGTATTAAAATCGGGTAATTAATATTGGGTAACCGAGTGAAGTTGAATATGTAATGTTGGGTATTCAAATCGGGTAACTAATATTGTGTAACCGAACTGAAGTTAAATATGTAACGTTGGATATTAAAATCAGGTAACTAATATTGGGTAACCGAAGTGAAGATGATATGTAATGTTGGGGATTAAAATCGGGTAACAACGAAGTTGAGTAACCGAAGTGAAGTTGGATATAGAACGTTGGGTATTAAAATCGGGTAACAACGAAAAATTGGGTAACATAAGTGAATTTGGATGTAGAACGTTGGGTATTAAAATCGGGCCGGGTAACAACGAAGTTGGGTAACATAAGTGAATTTGGATGTAGAACGTTGGGTATTAAAATCGGGCCGGGTAACAACGAAGTTGGGTAACATAAGTGAATTTGGATGTAGAACGTTGGCTATTAAAATCGGGTAACAACGAAGTTGGGTAACATAAGTGATTTTGGATGTAGAACGTTGGGTATTAAAATCGGGTAACAACGAAGTTGGGTAACATAAGTGAAGTTGGATATAGAACGTTGGGTATTAAAATCGGGTAACAACGAAGTTGGGTAACCGAAGTGAAGTTAGATATAGAACGTTGGGTATTAAAATCGGGTAACAACGAAGTTGGGTAACATAAGTGAATTTGGATGTAGAACGTTGTGTATTAAAATCGGGTAACAATGAAGTTGGGTAACATAAGTGAATTTGGATGTAGAACCCTGGGTATTAAAATCGGGTAACAATGAAGTTGGGTAACATAAGTGAATTTGGATGTAGAACCTGGGTATTAAAATCAGGTAACAACGAAGTTGGGTAACATAATTAATTTGGATGTAGAACGTTGGGTATTAAAATCGGATAACAACGAAGTTGGGTAACATAAGTGAATTTGGGTAATAGAGTATAACGTTGGGTAACAAAGTTGGGTAACAAAGTTGGGTAATAGGGTTGGGTAGCAGGGTTGGGTAATAGAGTTGGGTAACAGAGTATAACGTTGGGTCCTTTCACAAATAGAAAGTGCATAATTAGTGTTTCTATAAAATTTTGCATACACACTTTGTTTCCTTGATAAAAAATCTACACACTTACCATTTTCACCCAATATTTATTGCTCATTATCTACCCTATCTAATGACAAAAAAATAGTTTATATATAATCCTTAAAAAAATATAATAACAAATAATATTTTTATCAAAATCTCGTGCAAGGCACGGGTAATACACTAGTACTACTATTAAAGTCAAAACATTTTTCTTTCATGTGTGCTTCCTCAAAGATTTTTTTGCCACATGTCATTTTCTTAGATTTTTTAGTTTTGATAAACTAAAATAAACATTAATATATTGTTTTCATTTATATACTTATCACAATCTTCAACATATTTTTGAGATTCCAAAAAAAAACATGTTTTTAAGATATTCTTATTCATTATTTTTGAAAATTGTTTATTTACTTTTATTTATAAAATTATTAGATAATTTATTATTTTATATTTAACATGCAAATATATAGTTCCTATATTAATTAGAAAATAATAACTAAATCAACAAATATACTATAAGTGTTACATTTATTTTTCCAAGACAATTTAAAAAACTACTTATTATCTTTTTTAATTGAAAATTTTAAAGTACTATATATTAAAGTTTATATTTTAATTATAATTTATTTTAATTTCTTAAAAAAATATCATTTCACTTTACCATCTTCAAAAATGGTCTAATAGAATCAATTTAGTTTTACACTTTTGTATTGTATACGAGACGCAAAGTAATAATATGTAATATTGTTTAAATTAGTCTTTTTATTGTTGATTTAGAATTATTCTTTGTTTAATTTTAAAGTTTAAACTTCTCTTTGAATTAATTAATTAATTAAGACTTTATGATACATCATTTTTTTTTTAAAATTATTTATTAAATTTAAAATTATACACGTGCCTTGGCACGGAAAATACAATAGTATAATAATTAGAATAAAGAAATCTATGCATTTTCGCTCTTCCCTGGTGTTTCTTCTTAGGAGTCAAGTGGTCACTAGGGCGAGAGGTAGGGGTTCTTCCGGCGAGAGGCAAGACGTTACAAAGGTTCCCTTCCGGCACTTTTTTTTTTTTTTTTGTGGTTTCTTCACAAGTGATTTGTGTGGTTTCTTCACAAGTGGGAGGACATCACATATTTTTGGTCTTCGTTGGTGTTTTCACTTCCGAGGTTCAATTTTGTTGGTGTTTCTTCGTTCGAGAATCATCGATTTTGCGTAGTCGGTTCTATTCATTCAATGGTGCTCAAAAGTGGGTTTCACTTCTAGTCTTCTAGGTTTCTCTTTGAGATTGATGGTACTTTTATGATTTGTGTTTTAGTTGATTAGATAACTAGTGCCTGTTTGACAAGGAGCTTATTCAAGCTTATAGTAGCTTACGAAGATGATGGAAGTTAAAAATGTCACTGTACACTTTACAGTGGTGTTTGGGAGTCACAGCCGAAGGAACATGAAGGAGATTATAGGAGTTGAAGGTAGCTGAAGAAATGACAATTTTTATCAGCTCATAAGGGCAACATTATGGTAGCTGAAGGGATTTTTTGTCCACAAAATTTTCTGGAAGGACATTTCTCATCAAAATGATTCACAACAAATATCAGTAACAAAAAACAAAAGAGGAACAAAACTATTATTTCTTGCAATTCAATACTTTCAACAAAATTCCCTATAATAGGCTATAGTTCATACAACAAGAACCAGCGGTGAAACATCAAGACATATATGCGACATAGATGGAAGCTTCATTTGGCAATGAGCGGTATTCATACTTACATTTCGAGTCAAAATCTAGATGAAGAACAAACTCAAACAATTACCCTCAAACCAATTACCGTAATCCTTGAACTGATGTCCAAGCAAAGCCTCGAAACAGATCCAACACATCCACGAACTCACGAATATTGGGAAATTTTATTGAGCCCTATTCCTCGACCCCTTGCAACCTCGAACTTGAGTCCTCCATCGCAACCTCGAACCAAATCTTATATAGCTTTTAGGCTCCTTAACCGTAATTTAAAGGTGCATAGTTAGTGCTTAGGTATAAATTAAGCTACACACTTTGTCACACTAATAAAAAAAGTGCATACTTACTTAATTCAACCAGTTGATAATTGGGAGAAGATGAGTTAGGGTAATATAAGAAAATTTTATTAAATTTAGTCTTTTTATATGTTGAGCTTATTGGAGTTATTTTTTTATTTTTCATTTTTAACTTAGGTTTATGTTTATTAAACTTATGTTACTATAACTATGATAATTACAGGTAATAAACTATGAAATAAGATTTTTTATTAAAAAAATTATTTCATAACTACTAAAGTGTATAAAACTTATATATATGTAAATTAATAACTCATTTTATATCTATTAGTACTACTAATGTTGTTTTTGTTAATATAGTCACTATTACAAAGTAAAAAAAAACAACATAACATTTATATTTTTACTTTAAGGGCTTTTTCATTATTTTACGTTTCTATCAGTTTCGATAAACTCGTTCTTTTCAAACGCTAAACAAGCTTATCAAAATAAATCAGCTAGTTCAATCAACTACTTGTTTCAGCTAAAATTAACTTCATCTCCAATAAGCTCGGACGAGCCAACCAGACCCCTTTTTTTTTTTAATTTATATTTTTAGTTGATTAGATGAGTAGATTAATTGGATGATCTTGTCGATTGTAGGAACGAAGGATTATGTAGATTGTGAAATCATTCAAAGGTTAATTGCTATTACTTGTCCATATTGAATCATGTGAATCGTTGTTATCCATTATTTTTCAATTTTGTATTAGTATGAATGGTGAGTTGGTGACTGTTATGACAATTGCAGAGTGTATAATTTGATTGAATAGGAAATTATGATCTTTGAACTTCAAACACTAAAAATCTAAATTTTTATAAGTTTGTGTTCTTGCAATTGAAAGTCTGATGAACATTCTTCTCTAAATTGATAACAATAATGAGAACAAACTAAAAGCAACAATGATCCTTCACACTCGCGATCTGCATAATCGAATCATTGTTAAAACTAATCCCCAAGATGTATTTGAGGAATCAACAATCAATTGAATCAACAAACCCTAAGTGGAGGTTGGACCGGAGCAGTGAAAGAAGAACACACATGAGTAACCGACTCCTGAGTTGTTGAGCACTATAGGCAGTGGAGGGCCGACTGCCAAGGCTGGACTGGAGCAGTGTGCACCGAAGGGCCGGAGCATTGGAGGACCGAAGCTTAGTAGAACTGCAGAAGAGTGTCTGAGGTCCTGAGTAGAAGAGTGTCGGGAGTCGCTCAGTCACGTTAGAGAGAGAAGACTGAAGAGTAGAAGATTACCCGATAGAAGAGCACCGTCGCCGTCCCTGACTCCCTGTCGTCGTCGGAAAGAAGAGCGCAGGCAACAGAGAGCAGAAGCCATCGCATGTCATAGTGTCGAATGTCGTTGAAGAATGAAGAGGAGTTGCGTTTTGGTTTGACGAGCGACAAACCCTAATTCCCAGATTTCCAATTCCCAATTATCATTTTTTGTAAATTTGACGAGCCTTGACTAGCGGCTCGGGCTCGGCTCGGGCTCATGCCGAGCCTATTATCGAGCTCGCATTCGGCTTGTTTTGTAATATGAACGAGCCTAATACGAGCTTTTGGCGAGCCGAGTCCGAGCAACTCGGAACGGATTACAACCCTATATTTGAGTCTTTTCTTGTTATATGTGGGTTTCATTATTGATGCATCAAATCTTTACATCACACTCCATGTGTTCGATCTTGACTCCCTTTACTACATATGACTTTCTTATTTGATGAATTGCTTAAGAAGATTAATGTTTTAGTTTTATAAGTGAAACAAAGCTTTTGTTGGGTGCGTCAATCTAGAAAATGGTTTCATTAGTCTTCATCGAGATAGAATTATAAAAGCTTGCTCAATTTACTTTCACAAAATGTAGATCAGTTCAACGAGAAAATGTCTAAGGGAATCATGTCTTTTACCGTCTTTAAAATACTCACAAATCTATCCTTACTAAACACATTGTAACACCCAAATTCTGGGAACTCCAAGAGTTACGTGCTAGTAGGGGTGTAATTCGGCTCGAGCCGCTCGGGCTCGGCTCGGGCTCGGCTCGCCAAAAGCTCGTACTCGGCTCGTTCATATTACAAAATGAGCCGAGCTCGAGCTCCATTACAGGCTCGGAACGAGCCTGAGCCAAGTTGAGCCTGAGCGGCTCGGCAAGGCTCGTCAGTTTAAAAAAAAAAAAAGGGATAAAACTTTTTTAGGTTTTAGGGTTAGCACTTAGTCTCTCCTCCTCCAGCCGTCACACCTCACACAGTCACACGCACCTCACACCTCCTCCAGCCGGCAAGGCCTTTCTCTCCTCCAGCCGTCACACCTCACACCTCACTCAGTCTCTCCTCCTCCAGCGCGCGGCGCGCCTCATGCTCTACGCCTCACCGGCCGTCGGCCGGACTCTACTTCGCGGCTCTGCATTCTCTTCTTCTCTCCGGTACTCTCGCTCCACGTCTCTTCGCGGCTCTGCAGCCTCTGCTCTTCGCGGAATCGCGACTCTGCTCTTCTCCGTCTTCGCAGCTTCGCTCCACAGCCTCCACGTCTCTTCTCCGGTACCGGGTACTCTTCGATCCACGACTCTGGCGCTTTGCTCGGCTCTTCTCCAGCACGTACCCGCTCCAGTGCTCCACGCCTCTTCTCTTCGTCTCTCCGTCTTTCAGTGACCTAGTCTTCGCGGCTCTGCACTTCTCTCCGCCGGACGAGCCCAAACGAGCCAAACAAGCCCGAACGAGCCTAGACGAGCTCGAGCTCGAGCCCGAGCTTTCCCGAGCTCGGGCTCGGCTCGTATAAAAATGAGCTAAACAAGCCGAGCCCGAGCTTTAAAATTAGCTCGCGAGCTGAGCTTGAGCTTAATCCAAAGCTCGTATAGATTTTCAGGCTCGGCTCGAATAAAAACGAGCCAAGCCTGAACGTGTAGAAGCTCGGCTCGAGCAGCTCGAATTACACCCTTACGTGCTAGGACCTCACATTGGGTCCCAACCCTAGCCTGACATCAACCTCATCGGATCTTTTACAAGGCACAAATAGGGAAACACCAAATAAAGTCTAAACCATGCATCCTAGTCATAAAAGGGTAAAAATAAATGTCAATCCGACGCTACAAGTGCTAGAATCCAAAGAAAAAGGAAACGATTCTTGTCACAAGGCAAAGAGAATCCCGACCTCCCGACTACCACGTACGGGAACCTAGTTGACCACCCGACTCCGGATAACTCTACAGCTGCCCTACCCTGCAAGGTGTCTATCAACATAACGGTAAAAACCGTTAGCTAACAGTTCTAAGTATTTGTCATAATATTACAACAAAATCACACATCAATGCGGAAAGTAACAAACCAACATGCTAAAAAAAACGTATTATTATCTTTATTAAGTGATTCACCTTTTAAGTTCAACTTCTTTTGTGGCACGAAGGTCTCCCGACCATCGTCTCCGTTCCCGTATACCAACAAGAGTGGTTCGATGCATATCGCCGTATACACTGAATGAGCTAGTCGCGGAGAGCCTCCCAGTCGCGGTTCAATGCTGGACAGTGATGCCACGACCCATTATACATACACTTGGGTCTAATCTAAAAGTACATCGTCCTAATCATGTTTATGATTAATTACTTCACAAGAAACACACACCAAAATAGAGATGCACTCAGTACGAAGAAACTAGCTAAGTAAGCCCATAAGACTTACCTGAATCGATCTAAATCCCGAATACCGCTAAAACTCGGTCCGCACGTATATGACCTCAAAAGTGTGATAATGACGGGAACAATCTCATCAATAGTTCTTTCTAACGTCTAGGAAGCTCTAGAAAGCTTCTAGACTAGTAAGGACGGTTTTTAGAAAAGAAGAATAAGAAATCCTATCTTTTAGGAAATTTACACTATTACCCCTTACTTTTCCTTATAACTCCAAAAAGATTAAGAAAGTCTCTAAACTTCCGAATATAGTCCAACAACCTATTATAACGTTAAACTATCCCAATGATTTCGAAAGTTCCCGAACTTTTGACTCACAAAGAAACTCGAAGAAAAGCCTTACAACTAGCTAAGTTTGCTACTTTGGTCTTCAATTTATATCGTCAAACGATTCTCAAAATCCGAAATATAATCCTATGTAAAATAGCATGCCTATCCCATGATAGTCCCCAGACGCGTAGATACATATTTAGATTAACAAAAAAACACTAAACATTTTTTGCGGGTCCTCCCAAACAGATGTATAACAAAAAGTGGAGGAATGTGTTACTAGGGGTGGACATGGGACGGGATGGGACGGGATTGAGGTCATCTCAGTCCCGTCCCGGCTATTTTAAATGGGACGGGATCGGGACGGGTCTTGGGTATTTTAGATTGAATCCCACCGGGTCCTATCCCGGCTGGGACCGGGACGGGACGGGGCGGGATGGGTCTAATCCCGTTTACACATTAGTTTATTAAATTTTTTTAAAATTTATGCTTTATCCACAAAATATTCGTATATATCGTACTTAAAATGCAAAAACATTAAAGTTTTCAAATATTTTATGATAACATATTAGAGTTAAACTAAAGTTTCCATAAATATATAATAAAACACATCTAAATGAAGTTGATACATTTATCAATTTTAACGGTTTGACCGATTAAAATATAAGAACTTAACTATGTAAAAACTATATAAGTATTTTGCTAATGCTTAGTGATCCTACTTATATTTATAATTTAAAATTAAAAACTTTATCATATACGGGACGGGACGGGCCTAGCGGGATGGAGAAGTTAAGGCCCATATCCCGTCCCGCATAGTTTTTGGCGGGATTGGTCCGGGACGGGATTTATATTTTTGAATGAAATCCCGCCGGGATCGGGACGGCATCGGGACGGTCCCGGGATTGGCGGGATTTGTGCCCACCCCTATGTGATACTTTGTTAACAAAATGTGTATAAGAGGTAGTTATTTGAAAAAAAATTAAATATAAGGGGTGGTTAGGTGAAAAAATAAAATAAAATATGGTTATGTAATTTACTCAATTTAATATTAATAAAACCCTCTATTTTAATTAGTGGTTTTTAAACGTACCGGCGAAAATTGCTATTTTTTCCCTACTACGCACACCAAGTGCGTAGTTCATCTTTTTCAATTTTTTTTATTTTTCCTTGACTCCAACTACGCACTTCGTATGCGTAGTTGAAGTCCACTCAACTACGCACGCGAAATATGTAATTTTGGTGACAAATAATAATTTTCACCGGTCCGGCTAACAATCTTCTTTCAATTTTTTAATTTTTATAAATAAGAGTTTGGTCCGTGTCCCCTAAAAGTTGGCCCAACAATTTTGTGCATGACCAAACCGAAACCCGGTTTGACCCATTTAACCCTAATCCATTTCCATCCCGAGTAGAAACGCTTCACGAACCAAACAAGCAGAAAAAGGAGAAAATTCGAGAACCATCATCCTGGGATTTCAATTCCTAGCCCTTATCGTCTCTTACAAACCTGTCAAGATTTCGTCCTGGTCATCTATCATTAGCCTCTTCAACAAAACCCTCGCTCTTTGTACTCTAAAGATTCTTCGATCTGAATTTCAATGGCGTCTGATCTTGAAAAGAAGGCTAAGGAAGCATTTATCGATGACCACTTCGAACTCGCGGTCGACCTTTACTCTCAGGCCATTGATTTGAACCCTAATAACGCTGAACTCTTCGCAGACCGTGCTCAGGCCAACATAAAGCTCCAAAATTATACTGGTTTCACCTCTTTCTATCTGTTGTGTAGATTTTCAATCCTACATACCCCAGTTCTGTTATTTTTCTTTCTCTTGATTTGGCGTCCTAGTATAATCTCTCAATGACTTGCACGCTTGATGATCCGTGCTCTTTGGAAGGCTTTCGAACTGTTTGATTTTTGTGGTTTCAAGAATGAAGGTGGATGAATTGTGGCTTATGGATTACTTTTCAACCATTTCCATTTGTTTTAAAGCCAGCATGCTGTTTCTTATTGTTGGTCTAAATATCGTCTTTTGACATAGATATATATTTCTTCGGTGCACTGTATCAACGGAACATTTTACTTGTAAATCCGTAAATGTGTGTATGAAAAATTGCAAGTCACATATTAGTGTTTCAAACTGGCTAAAATGATTGAATCCCAAGTAAATTGCCTACATGTGTTGTTTAGTTTTTTTTTTTTTCCTTTCATTTTTTCCATCTATTGTCTTTCAGTAGTTATAAGTTGTGACCGACTGGTGCATAATGCCCTTGATGTACTTCTCTTATTGACATTTTCAATTTTGTTACATTCCAGAGGCAGTTGCTGATGCAAGCAGAGCAATTGAGCTAGATCCTTCAATGGCCAAAGCTTATCTGCGGAAAGGGTTTGTTCTTGATATCCTATCCATCAATTTTTTTTATGGTTTCTTGCAAACTCTTACACAGAGAGACAATTTAGTTGTGTTTATAGCTTCTGCAGTATGTTTTCTGTTAAATGCTTGATTACCTGTTTTTATTATTACCCCTGCACTAGCTTCTTCAGTTTAATTGGATAAATCCTCCTAGTAGTTAATAAACTCCAGAATATAAGTTAAGGAAACAAAAATAATGAAAACATTGCCACTGGTGTCATCCTTCACCTAATTTCCATGTAAATATTTTCTATACAACTTTTTTAATGATGGATAGTTTGATTACCATGAATGATTGTATATTGTGGCCATGTAAGAAATGTGTGGTTCTATGTTATTCAATGTACCTAACATGCTGATGAAAAATAGTATGATTGTGGTTCTGTTTCTGTGCTCAACGGCCTCAACCACTTATTGTTAGTTGTTACCTTGAATATTATAATATGAGAATGCTTCCCAATATACTTACAATGCTCTTCATTTCATACAGTACAGCATGCATGAAGCTAGAAGAATATCAAACTGCCAAGACAGCCTTGCAAGCAGGTGCTTCTTTAGCATCCGGAGATTCAAGATTCACTAATTACATTCGTGAATGTGATGAACGCATTGCTGGTATGAGCCCTTTGTTTCCCTGTGTTGATTCTGTATATATACCTTAGTGATTCTCCCCCACATTGCTGTTCTGTTTGATACCCACAATTGGCACAATTTCGTCTTGGTATTTCCCTATTTTTCTCAACAAGTAGGATAACCCATTGATAAATTCTGTTAAATGCAGTTTCATTAATTGCAGGACACCCAAGCTGAACTTGTACCTATATATATATAAAGTAAACATTATAAAGTTTCTTTTCACTTCGGTTTGTCAAACACTTCCCTTTCAATGTTTTCATTTTCTTACAACTCCTCTATTTTAGCAAATGCATTCAAACCTCACAACATTTCTTCTTTGAGCTGCAATTGTTTCCAGAGCAGATATGGTTTCATTTGTTCTTGCTGGAAGAGATCGATATGGGAAGTAACTTTTAAATTGAAGATGTTGAAATTTCATCAATTAGTATACTCAAATCAATAATCCATTTTTAATCAAGTAACAGAAAAATCAGAGATTGGAAAGAAAATTGTTGCATTAGAGAACGAATAGCTTGGGCTACTCCTCCATCATTGAGAAAGTGAGGGTTTATGAGTCTTGCGACGGGGAAAAACTGCAAAAATAGAAACAACGGTTGCCACTAACCCGCTACGTATGCTTGCTTGGCACTCCGCTTGTTGTTGAAAACCCTAGCCGGAGAAGAAAGGGGATTCTGCCTGAGACCGTTGAAAACCCTAGCCGGAGAAGAAAGGGACTCTGCCAGAGACCGTTGTCAACCCTATCTGGAGAAGCAAGGGGTCCGCAGGAGACTGTTGAAACCGTAGCCAAGAAAGAGGTTTAGTTCAAAACAGAAGAAAGGCATTCCACTAGAAACAATGGATGCCCTTGGTCTTCAATGTAGGCTTGCTCTCTGTTTTCCTTCTCATAGCTCCGGCGAGTGAGAGACGGAGGTTTGAAAACAGAAACAAACGTTTCCTTGCAGTTGAGAGCAACAGAGGTAGGAAAAGGTAGTAGGGGAAACTTTCCAAATTTCATTTCCCAAATCTCTCAGCATCTTCGTTTCAAAGATTTCCCAAATCCCCTTCTCAAACCCTTCAAATCCCATTTTAAAACCAAACCTATTTTACAAAGCTGTAACTAACCAGTGTAAAATTCTGTCAAAATCTAAAAGAAATCTGTTGAAATCCCCAATTAAACAGGACCTAATTGTTTCTGACAATTTGAGATATACTGAGGGAGACGATGGAGGAGAGGTGGTGGCCATGAGGGACTGGAGGGAGTATAAGAGATAGTAAGAAAGTGAAAGAGGAGTTATAGGATTATAATCGGAACCATAACGATTATGTTGGTAAACATTAGTTGATAATGATTGTTTAAATAAATTAAAAATACTTATCAGCAAAGAATTAGGCATGTGAGCATGTATGACATATAGAAATGGGCAACAGATTGGCCTGTTTGTTTGTTTGTTCTTCAGACTTCTGAGGCAATACCTCAAGATTATATTCTGGATATCTGAAAACGTGGGCACCAAATGGAAATTGTAAATCAATTTGATTTAATATCTTTTACTTCCATCAGCTACTAAATGTAGGTGTCATATGCTTATTTGCAATTTTTAAGAAAGTAATATGGATAAATATTTATATGTTGAGACAAATTAGATGTTCGTGAATTGTATCTAGAAACCATATGTGTTCAATAATAAAATGTATGAAAAATATTTTAGTTATGATTAAGTACTGACTGTCATATTTGATGTATAATTATAATTTGATAATGTCAATGTAATTGATCATCTTGTGATAATTTATATGTTTATGTTTGTTTATGTTAAGGAATAAGAAGTATATACCGGCTGGTGCTTCAATGTGCCTGATCCATTTTTCAGTGTGCATAGGGACATTTAAATTTACCTTCCGTCAATTCTTTTTACTACATGACTTAAGACTGAATTTTTTTTTCATATTTAAGAATTAGTTAGAGCTTTGAGCAAAAACACCTATTACTTGCTTTTTAGAGGTTGCATCTTTTTACCACATCAAGGCATTAAAATGATGGGTGAGACACTAAATGGAAAACAGTAATGGGACGGAGGGTTGCTTAGGTTGTTAACTCGTTATAAAAGAAGGTTGTTAAGGATGTGAGACATGACTTGTCAAAAGTGACATCTGGGTTCATTTCTAGGATATAGTTACATATAATGCACAACATTCTGTTCATAACAATCTTAAAATTGCTATAATATAATCTCCCAGCCCTGTTTTGTATGCTGTTAGGTTTATGCTGTTTATGCAGATAGATGGAGTGATTAGTTTAATCATTGTTATTTCACTGCTGCAGAACCTTAATAGTTGAGTGTAATTTATATTGAGAGGTCGGGAAGAATGCGTCCCACATCAATAACACATTGGTGGATGACACTAGCATATAAGCTCCATAGTTTACTTTTCCTATGGCTAATTGGTTTTACTTTTATGATGGAACCCCGTGGACAATTTTCGATCTAGTATAACGCTGTATTGTATGTAAATAAATTGAATAATCAAAGACCAGAGGAATCAAGATCCACCAGAATTTGTTGAACCTGTTTATTTGTAGGTCGGTTTTGTTTGCGTAGGCTCACTGGACGTGCGCCCTCCACGTTGTTTGAACCAATTCACTACTGTCAGCTGCATACTAGCATTTAAAGTTCTCCCCGCAGTTTCATTTTAAATAAAAATTGTGCAAAAAGAGAACATGATTTTTATTCATTCTGATGACAATTGGCTTCTTCCATCCAGAGGAGACTGGTACCTTGCCAGTTGTCACACTACCAACTAGCAGTGTTGCTGCATCTATAGCACATGATGCTCCATCGCTTAACAGTCTTTCTAGCTCAGCAATGACTGCAACTTCTGCAAAGCCAAAGTTCAGGTCCTTATGATCTTCCTATGACCTATGTTTTTATGCTTGTGAATGTTCTGAATTATGTTTGTATATATTAAATGTTGTTGTGTTGCTCTCTCTTTTTTTATGTTATTTACTGATAAAGGTTCTGGAAATAAGTGGAGTCCAAAATTTTCATTTGTTATAATACATTTTTAGGAAGTGTCACAAGTAAACTTTAAAGTAAGTAATTTGTGGTTTGCAGGCATGAATTCTATCAGAAGCCTGAGGAAGTAGTGGTCACAATATTTGCAAAGGGCATACCATCCAAAAATGTTTCAGTTGATTATGGTGAACAAATAGTGGGTCTCGACCTTTGCTCTCAACTCTACCATGATATATTGCTTAATTTTTCACTGAGAGTTTTATTGTTTGCTTTGCAGCTAAGTGTTACGATTGATGTTCCCGGGGAGGAGCCGTATCATTTTCAGCCTCGCTTGTTTGGGAAGGTATGTGTTTCCGTTTAAGGTCTAATTAATCTTCCTGCAATTATAGGTTCCCTAGATACATATTTTGAAGCCCATGTTATGTGTTAATGTGTATAGTTGTTCTTTGCCCCTTGTATTAATTGGCCTGCGCTGTGATCCTATCCTTCTCATGCGCATGTCATTTTTTCCACTTGCAAGCATTTTTGTCCTCTTTCTGTTACAGGACCTCAGGATAGGAGTGTGCTTAACCCTTTGTAAATTTGTTTATGGGATATTGTATTTGATCTGTTGGACTTTTATTTTTATTAAGGTCACTTTCCGTATTAGTTTGATACCTCAAGTTACCTTGTTTCATAATCAACAGATAATACCTGCCAAATGCAAGTATCAAGTCTTGTCTACCAAAGTTGAAATCCGATTAGCAAAAGCTGAAGCAATTCAATGGACATCTCTTGAGTTCAGCAAGGAACCATCTGTTCCGCAGAAAATAAACGTGTCGTCAGGTTTGAAATTTATGCACTTGGATGGCCAACTGTCAACTCTCTCTTGACTATTTTTCTGTGGCCTGTGGGTGAATTTCATTCCCCTACCTTACATATCTTGTCTCCAGTTTATTAGCGTTATACTAGTTGTCTGTTTGTTGCCTCTATATTATAGTCTTGTTGCTCTGGGTTGCTCTGGGAAATAATTTTCAGCATTTTTTTTATTGGTCAATGGGAAAAAAAAGAAGCACTCCTTTTATGCCTGTCCTTGCAACTGTAGTTGATTTTTCTTTATAACCATCAAACAATTGATTGATGCAGCCGTCAGTAGGCCAACATACCCCTCTTCTAAAGGCAGGGCAGTTGATTGGGATAAACTGGAAGCTGAAGTTAAGAAAGAGGTACACAAGTGTTAATTTGATGTACAATTGGCAGTGCTTTGCAAATTTACTTGATTTTAAACTCATTGCTGCTATGCCAACTCAACAGGAGAAAGAAGAAAAACTTGACGGTGATGCAGCTCTTAACAAGTTCTTCCAGGAAATTTACAGCGATGCTGATGAGGATACGAGAAGAGCCATGAGCAAATCCTTTGTATGCTTTCTTCCCTACATGTCTTCATTGGGTCTTAAAACACTTAGTATATAATTTGCATTATGCATCCAACAAGCCCTAAGTTGCACGCATTGTTTGTTTTTGTCACCCGGTTTGGTTTATTTTGGGTTAGGTTTTGAGATTTTCTGGATTATAACTTTAAAAATCTTGGGCCTGGGCGGATTGGATTGCTTTTTTCTGGATTAAGTCATACTCCCTCCCTTCACAAATAATTGTCTTGTTTAAGAATAATTGTCATTCTAGCTATTTTGGCCTTTACAAATTTACACTTCTAATCATTAGTACTTGGATAGTTGTCTTTTTAAAGGAATGATTAGGGATATAATGGTATATTTTATAGCTTTCTTAATAAGTGTGTAAAATGTTAAAACGATAATTATATGTGAACGGAGAGAATATGTTTCAAAAATTGTAGCAATAATTTGACTAATGGTTCTGCTTTGTAGGTGGAATCAAATGGGACGGTGCTCTCGACGAACTGGAAGGAAGTGGGTTCAAAGAAGATTGAGAGTACTCCTCCGGATGGTATGGAGGTGAAGAAATGGGAATACTAAGAAGTAAGAACATGTCGCGGTTGGCTCTTGTTATCAAATCTGTCTGCTTTTATTTTCTTCTTCTTCTTCTTAGTTTGCCTGTCCGTCAAGAGTTTGAATTTGAAGTAAAGTTTTAAACTGGTTTTCATATAAGATTTTGTTTATATGTACATCTACTTGTTACTGGGATGTTCTTGCAACAGCTGATGATATTTCCCATCAATATCGACAAACTGTCTTGAATGGTAAATGCTGACATGTTCCCCAGGATCCTATTTAGTTATTGAGTTATGTCTTTATTACTTAACGGTGATTCGCAATGCATTGTCTGTTCTACATTGTCATTTCGAATGAGGGGTGGGGGTAATGGTTGTATTTTGAAATTCTAACAGCGTTGTTAATATCCTTGTTTTATTTACCCCAAGAAAATCGACTACTAATATTATTTTGTTATTTGACTTTTTTTAAATATTATTTAATACATTTTGTGATTATTATAAATTCATTAATTATATTTGTTTTTAATAAATTATTATAATATGAGTTATTTTGATTTATTATTTTTAAACTTATTGATATTTATATTTAATATCTAATTTCCAATTATTTATTTAACATTTGAACATTTCTAAAAGCTTAATATTATATAAAGTTTTTATTAAGGATAATCCTTATCTTATATGTTGATAAATATTATGTTACATACCTCTTAATATTTGACAATATTAACAATAAGAGCATTTATATATTTTTTAAAATCTATAACAAAATTTTACTAAATAAATATTATTATATTAAATGAGAGCATGCACTAAAACCCTATTTTACATTATTTTACATGTAGATAATGGGTGGTTACATGGCACAAATATAAACATATTTTTAAAACGTGTATACAATATGTGCTCGGGCTTAGTTCGTTTGACTCGTTCGGTTAAAATAACATTGTAGAACTGTTACATTAGCCGGACTATTTGAGCTCGGTTATATTAGACAAGCTACTTGATCTCGAAAAAAGCTCAAATCGTTATGAAATTTAGGCTCGGACTTATTGATAAACGAGTTTGAGTTTATATAACAATCATACACACCAGACAATTAATTTATTAAATTCGATAATGATGATTTAAATTTATACTATAACATTATTACTGGTTATTGTAATATATATTTATAAAATATGTTTTATAGAAAAACAATTAAAAATCTATTGTCATAGGAAATGGCAAATCAATACATTTTTTTTATGACGGATACATTCTAGTTTAAACTTTTGTATGATTCGTTCAACTTTCTTTTTTATTTTCAAATTATTTATATTAGTGATTCATACATTTTTTTTAAAAAAAAAGTGTCAATATTAGTTTGTCAGTTCAAAACCTATTGGCTGATATTTTGTATTATTTCAGATTTTGTGTACACTCAATTGTGATATTTTGTATTATTGGTTGATCTAATTTTTGTTCTTTTTATTTATTTATGTTTCCATGCATTTTTTACTTGTGCATGTTTAAACTAATAAAACACAATGTATGACCTAATAATAGAACACAATGTTTGAATTAACACAAAATTTAAAATAAAATTATAAGTTCAAAACATCTATGATTTTATTTTTTTAAACTACAAAAAAAAAATATTAAATTAATATTATAAAATAATTGGACTAATAAAACACTTTATATAATTATATTAATTAAAATAAAAGTTTTAAACTAACAAATATTATAATATAAATGTAAAATAAAAATTTTATACTACTTGAGAATAGTGTAAAAAATGAACTTATAGTGTAGAAAGTATAAACTAAATTAACAAAAGCGTTTGACATATTGGTATAAATAAATGTGAACTAAAGCTATAATAGTGTTGGGCCCGGTTTGTTTCAACCCGCCGAACCGGCGGTTTTCAAACCGGCCCAAACCGCTGGTTTGGCAAACCGGCGGTTTTCAAACCGGCCCAAACCGCTGGTTTGGCAAACCGGCGGTTTAGATTTGGCCGGTTTAGGTTTCCGCCGGTTCAAGGTTTAGGTTTCGGTTTGGCTTTTCCGAAAACCTAAACCGGCGGTTTGAACCAGCCCAAACCGCCGGTTTGGGCCCAAATAGTCTTTTTTTTAAAACCCAACGGCTCTTTTAAAAGAGCCGTTGGTTTAAGCCCTCAACGGCTCATTTTTGAGCCGTTGGGGGTATAATATTAAAAAAAAATAAAATTATTAAATCCCCCCACATTTAATCCTAATTTCCTATAAATACCCATACTCTCTTCCTCCACAAATCGCACCATCTACAACTCATCTTCTCTACTCTCCTAATCTCTTATTCTCGAATTCTCGATTCCTCGTATTCTCGATTTCTCGTAATGGAAAACCCAAGTGATCAAATTCCCTCTTCCCAATACTTTCCTAGCACCCAAGAGAGTGAAACACAAATGCCCGACAATCCCGATGTTACCGAAGTTCCACGAAGAAGTCTCCCCCCTCCGAAAATGCTTACATCTGAAATATTTACGAAGCATTACACTAGGGGGGAGCCGGTGAACGAGTATTGTCAAGTGGCATGCAACTATTGCCCGAAGGTGTACAAGTGGAAGGTGAAGGGCGGCTACGGGACATTGCAAACTCACATGGAAAACGTCCATCCGGAGAAGCTCGGGATTTCACGGGGACAAACACAATTGTCCCACGGGTTTGCATCTTCTACCTCTCATTCTCCTTTATTACATATAATCATAGTGAAGAAAGTCTAGGATTAACCGATGTTATTTGTTCACATTCATTACCGTTTTCTTATGCTGAATATGAAGAAGTTAGGGAATATAACACTAGATATCTTCAACCTTCTTTTAAACCAACTTCTAAGAAAACCGTTTCAAAATTAGTTAATAAATCTTACTTAAAAAAGAAAGAAAAAATTTTCTCGAATTTGGCTAGTTTTGAACATCAAGTTTCAATTTGTAGTGATATTTGGAGTACACAATCACAACAACATTTTTACATGGGCATTACTTTACATTTTATTGATAACGCTATGTTTTTGCATAAATATGTTATTGGTTTTCGGCATTTTAATCAAAGACATAATGCACTAGGCATTGCAAGCATGATTAAAACGGTTTTACAAGAATATAATTTACAACATCGAATTTTTTCATATTCTTTTGATAATGCATCCGCAAATACCGCCGCCGTAAACCATTTGGTTGAGGATGCGGGACAATATATAAAAACTCCTTATACTCATCAAAGATGTGCATGTCATATTTTAAACTTATGTGTTCAAGATGGACTTAAGGTTTTAGGAGATATGCTAACCCCAATCAAACTTGTTATTGATCATATTTGACATGACTCCGATTTAAGAAGAAAATGGAGAAATTTATGTTTAAACAAAAATGTTCATCCTATTGCTTTTTCAAAAGATGTTGGAACTCGTTGGAACTCGACTTACAAACTTCTTTGTGAAGCCGTACGTTATAAAGTTTTGTTACAAGAATTTGCTTCAATTCATGTTCCTTGATCAATTTTAGATGATGAAAATGTTTGGGAAACTTGTGCCCATATTTGTAATGTTTTAAAAACTTTTAATGATGCAACTAATACCATGAGTTGTGTTTACACTCCAACATCTCATAGATTTGTAGAAATTGCCGTTAATGTTTCCGAAGCTTTTGTAAAATGTTTTAACATACCTTGCCTTGTACAATGTATGCTTGATATGAAAGATAAATGGCTTAAATATTATAAAAACATTCCCATGATTTATCTTGTAACCGCCGTTTTTGATCCTAGACTTAAACTAGATGGTCTTTCCGATTTATTGACTATTTATTATGATTGTTTGTGTGTAAACTTAACACAAGAAGACTATAATGTTCCTAACATTGTGCAAGAAGTTAATACCGAAATTTTAAAATTACTTAGTACATTTCAATCTAGTGCTAGCTCTTCTTCTACCGCACCTAGTCCATCTCCCTCTTCTACTACTTCATCTTCTTCTCTTTCACTTGCACAACAAGTTTTTGCTAGAAGAACAAAAACACCTAGACATTCATCTTCAAATGCGGAATATCAATATTATCTTAACACTTGTTTTAGTTTTGATGATAATATTTTGGATTGGTGGAAGAGATTAGCTCTCAAATATCCAACCTTAGTTAAAATTGTACAACAAATCATGGCCGTGCCCGCATCAACGGTTGCGGTGGAGCAAGCATTTAGCCGAGACGGGAACATTCTCGGTCACAACCGAACTCAATTGAAGCCCGAGAAGTTGGAGATGCAAGTTTGTATTCAAGATTGGATAAGGGCGGCTAAGCGGAAACAAAGGAATGCACCGGTGTACGACTCCAAATCGGATTCCAACTCCGAAGACGCCGGCACTACTTCCGAGTCCGACATCGAAAGGTAAGCGGGATTAAAAAAAACTCGGAAGTCCGAAAAAAGGTAAGTCAAGGTAAGAGAACTACGTGGGCTTTGATTCCTCTTAATCCCGAGAGGGGATACGTAGGCAACCGGGAAACCGGTTCAAGCCCTTTAATTTTTCCGAGTTTTTTTTTCCAATTGGTATAAATTTTTATTACTAGTTTTTATATACTAATTTTTTTATAATAATTTTTATTTATTTTTATGTAATATTAATTTTTTTTAACATAATACTTTCTCTTTTTTTTTTTTATTTTTTTTTTTTATAAACCGTGCTAAACCGGCGGTTTAGGTAACCTAAACCGCCGGTTTCAAGGGCCGCGGTTTCGGTTTAGGTTTGCAGCCCAACCCTAAGCTATAATAGCCATGTTAGTTTAAGAAAATGTGAACTAAAGCTATAATAACCATGGATTTTTTCTTCAGGAAATTAGTATTCTAATTTTATTTTTAATTATAACAATAATATTTATTAAAATAAGGTTTTCAGAAAATTTATCACTTTGTACCTCTGTACCAAAATAAATATTTTATGTGCGTACTTTATCACTCCTTACCTAAAAAAAAAACTATTTTACCGTATGTTTAACACTCTGTTCCCGGAAGAAATATTCTATCACACCAACGTACATAGGGGTGATCATAGGTCCAAAATCGAACCGATTCTCCCAAAACCTTGGACCGAAAACCGAACCTATAAAATTAGGTTCGGTCTCGGTTTGGACCTAAAACCGAAATTTTGAAATGTTAGAACCTAAAACCGAACCTATTAGGGTCAATTTCGGTTCGATTTAGGTTTTGGACCTAAAAATAAAAACAAAAACATCGATAAATATTAAAAAATATGAAATATCCAAATCCTATAACATCAAACGTGAATACAATTAAGCAACAAAGTTTAAATCTTTAACAATTTTAGTATAAAGAGTTAAAGCCTGGAAAAATAACAATCCTATTTAAGCATCAAGTTTAAATCTTGTTTTTTATATTAAAATTCGGTCCCCGGCAGAGGAAAGGGCTGTAGGTGATAACGCGTTTTGCTTCTTATCTAGAGAGGGGCGCGGAAATCGTTCCTATTGAATCGTGCGCGGCTGCTAGCTGCAGAGCCTTCGAAAACCTTGACTAATGATTGAACATACTCCTGCTACTCCGACCTACGCTTCTCACATCACATCTCTCACATCGCATCCTTGGTGCAGATTCGCTGTTACTTTATGGTTTTTAACCGAAACCGAACCGAAACCTATTTTTCAAAAAACAAGGACCTAAGACCGGACCTAAGACCGAACCTAAATTATCGGTTTTGAGTTCGGTCTGGACCGAAATTGTCGGGTTCGGTTCGGTAAACCGAACCTAACTTGCTCAGCCTACAATTTATCACTCTTACGAGAAACTATTTTACGGTATACGTTAATCACTATGTATGATTATATATACAAAATTAATATGATTATGTAATACTCCTTACCGGAAACTACCACACCAACATACAATTTATCGCTCCTTACCTGAAAATTTCTGATCAAAACTTATATTGAATAAGGTTATATAAGGCCATAAGGGTTACAAAGAAGGGTCATATTTGGACAAGTTTCACCACTATATATGATTATGTAACACTCCCCGTTTTGTATCAAAACATACAATCATGAAAAAAAATATCCAGAAAACAGATTAAAGTAGAAATCCAAACAAATCTACTTGTACAGCAACTGATGGAGTTTAAATCCTGAAATCTAGGTAAATGCAAATGTAATAACTTCAAGTTCAGACAGTATCGTCCATGTCACTGTAGCCTAAAAGGTTTTAGCTGAACCAGACAAGATACAAAGCTCTCACCCGAAAACACAACAAATGTAGACATCCGAAGAAGGTATTCAAATAGATTAAAATTAGACAAAAGTAGACAAAGAATAACCTGCAGAAGTTGTGCTTTATAATTTATTCACTGCCCATAGCCATCAGAAACTCTCCTTCACATACTACATCACCTCCAACATATGCCTTACCTTCCATTTTTGCTATTCCAAAGCGTTTTTGCAGCTTCACTAATGTCATCTTCATTACCAAGGTGTCCCCGGCAATCACTGGTTTACGGAATCTTACTCTGTCTATTCCTGCAAAGAAGAAATTTTCACGGGAGCCACCTACTTCTGGTTGCAACATGACTATACCACCAACCTGAGCCATTGCCTGCATATTGTACACAACTGATGTTAGAATCGAAAACAAAAAGAAAGTAAGTTAGTCAAAGAGCAGATAAGTCGGCATACCAAGCATGCACAACAATATAAAACATAACAAAGATAACAAAAGTTCCAACTTGTAATCATTGGTAAATTTTCAAATCCTGCATAAGAGGCTGATCTGACACTGTATTCAGTACCTCTTAACCCCGATGATATTGAATATTAACTTGATTATCTGTTTACCCAATACGAAAAATTGAAACAGTATCTCACCGAAATTCTTCTTATTTTTGCACAACTTATCAGTTTCCGTTGTCTTTTCCATTTTATGTGATGACTCTCTTCGAATGTATGATCTATTTTTAGAAAGATTTGTACAATATACTACTCACTGTTTTTTTTTATACGATAATTAACATCAAAATTCAAGGAAAGTGATACTGATGGGAAAAACAAGGAAACAATAGAAGGAATTTGGATTATACATAGACTCAAGAAACCAGAAACATTATAAAAAAGCCACACGGCTATGATCATCAAAAAGCAAGAATTATTTTGTTCCAAGTGAACTGATATCAATTCATTGACTACTTCTACTAAGCTGAAAGAAGCATGAAACATGAATCCCTACTTCTAGTAAGCTGAAAGAAAGGCAGGGAGGAATTGGGATGTCAAACCTAGAGATATGAAACTATTTTCTCTCAGGAAATTGCCATAGGCTACAAATCATAATAAACAGAAGTCTGGGCACAAAAATACCCATGATATTAGGAGGGTTGTACTAATTGCACTATGTTATCCATAAAACCTTAACCGGATAAAGCATGAACATCCACAAAGGCTATATCAAAGATGAAGCATGAACATCCACAAAAGACTAAATCAAAGATGAAGATCAAGGCAATATATCAGTTACATATAGAGTAGGATGATATAGAATCATGATAAATTTGGATTATACCTCAATCATGAGAACACCAGGCATAATAGGCCTCTCAGGAAAATGGCCAGGGAAGAAATTATCATTTATAGTAACATTCTTAATAGCAACAGCCGAAACACCGGGAGTATACTCAATCACTCTATCCACCAGAAGAAAAGGAAATCTAGACAGATAGGCAAAGGAACGCAAATTAACTACAAATAGCAAAGTAATTGGGAAAATGCTGAAGTAAATCCGAAATTACAAACCGGTGGGGAAGAATTTCTCGGATCTGATTAATGTCCAACACGGTTGGAAACGCAGGAAACCCTAAGACGAGTAGAAGACAGCAAATCATCAGCAAACTTACGAAATTGACGATTATTCCAACGCCATTGATACTTGGACGAGATAAGACTTACTCTTTTCAATGGGAACATGATCGGAGCCGGAAGTGTCTGCGCTGTCGGTGGATGAACAAGCAACGAAGGAAGGTTGATTGAGAGATGGAGAAGTGAGGCAGAGAGGACCAGCATTGCGGGGTTGGATTTGCGCAGGGAAGAAGGCAGCCTGGTGAGGTTTGCGTTGAGTAGAAGAAGAAGAGAAAGATGCGAGAGGGGAGGAGAGAGATTGAGAGAGAACAGAGGATGCCATGGGAGAGTTGAGAGAACAGCAGCGGCAGGTTGACGAAGATTTGGAGAGAGGAGGGTGAACTGAAGTTAAGTGAAGCGGAGTCTCCAATGTTTTCCACTCTTCTTCCTTTAAAAAGAAGAATTTTACCCTCTACCAAAAATAATAATAATTTGTTCCTATCTAAGTACTTAGGCCACCGGTGACATCTCCGGGATAATTCCAGTCAAGATCTTCTGTATCCATTTTTATGTGTATCTCGTATCCCTTTCGTATGATTGGTAGAATTTATATAGTTTATTATTTTTCTCGTAAAGCTGTAAAACTTTAATCCTTAATTATTTAGCTTCAACCAATCACAGCACAGAGATACATGTATTACTTGTATGAAATGATACAGGAGATCTCAATTGGGATAATTGGGGAGGTTCTAATTCCACAATGATTAAGCAAACTAGTGACGAGGCTTATTGATAACCTTAGTAGGTGTTTGTTCCATCACTCCACATATGTAAGATGTGGATCATCTTCCAACTCTATATCGTATTCCTTTACGCATGATCAAAATTAAGGACTAGAACTAGAAGTGGATGCAACATCAATAGCTAGAGACTAGAGAAGCCTCTTCCAAAATGGGAGCCACTACATGAGAGCGTTTTCTTAATTGGAGTGGAGGAGATGCATGTTCATGGACAACCACATGAACCGGAGAACGTTGGGGCTCTCGGAGGACGGATGTCATCACCCGACTTCTCCCTCGATTTCTCATCCTAATATTCCTAATTACAATCTAAATTTCAAAAAACGTATCAAAACGTTTTTTTACATCAAAATGTAAAAACAAAATCACCGGATGACGGACCAACAATGTGCTCCATCTAGTCATCTTATTCGTTAAAACTCGTGAAGGTCATCATGGCTGCTCAAGCCCGAACCCTAAAAAAACTCGCAAATTTTAATTCCAATTCATCGTAAAACTTTGAATTGAATGTAATAACTCTTCCTAGTAGTAAAAGTTCCAAACAAAAATGGAAGAAATGTAAACAAAACACTGGCAAAAACAATTATCTTCTTGTTTTTTCATTCATTTGGGCCCATATATTTTGCTCTTTTTCTTTTCTTCATTTTGCTACAAGTTACAACTAGAACTGGACAAACGCGGACAAGCCCGTCATCCCGTGAAAATGGCCGGTATGGCGCATAAGGTAGGCCCATCAGGGCCGCTAAGCCCAGCCCGAAAGTCCGTTTTATTTATTTATTTATTTATTAGATATGTAAAATATATATATGCGAATAGTAGAAATCATATCCAATACCTAAAGATAAGGTTCAAATGCTCACGATTATTGAGCTACTTTGAATTATGTGTTATCATTTTATTTATTTTTATTTTTAATATGTATAATTTTTATTTTAAAAAAATATATATAAAAAATGGGGTCCGCCCGCTCCGGTGGGTACGGACAAGACCTCATGCCCGAATCCGGGCTCGACCCGAGTCTGACCCGCAAAAAGAGTAAAATTTTCATATGAGCCCGGCCTGGGTCCGGGATGTCCAGGTCTAGGTACAACTTGCAACGCATATTTTGCTTCTTTTAAAATTTTTTTTTCTCCATTTATATTTATCTTTAATTTAGTGCTGCTTTTTGTGCCTCATGTTTTATTTGTGCATGTGAAAATATTACCGTTGCAATTTACAACGGTAATATTTATTAATAACAATTAAAAAAACATATTATACCCACGTTTATAAACAAACTTTCTCCATAGGTAGACACCCATTTTAACATATTCATCGATTCTTAGAGCGATTGTTTTGATCAAGAGGAAGACAGTAAGAACACTGGCTCTTACCTTGCCGGCGATTTTGGCTATGGCGGCAACCAAAGTGATTTTCCGGTGCAAGATCTATGTGGCGTCGTCGGAGCCTTCCTCAGTGAACGCGTGCGTTTCCATCTACTTCCCACTATTCTTTCTATCAATTTTATCGATTTTCTTCAATTTTGATTCAATCATGTAGTTAATTGATCGAGGTCCGTTAGATAGGGGAAAATGATATTCCTCATTTGTCTTAACTTGTTTGATGAATCAATCATTTTTTTCTTCTTTGTCCATAGTGTAATCAAAAGTACCAAAACACTTGAACAAAAATGCACCTCTCTTCCCCTCCCTTCGAGGTGTTCAACCGGAATTTTGATCTCCCAAACGATGACGATGTCCTAGAACTTACATAAATAAGAACAAAACTCAACGATCTTGCTCATGAAATGCAAACACAAGGAGAAACTCAGACCAAAATTGCTTTGTTGATGTTCCTTCAATATAACGGGATTGGGTTTGGGTTCATTTAAAACAAAATCGGTTCAATTCATTTATAATATTAATATTATCGAACTGTTGGTTTAGTAAGGATAATAATAAAATAACCACATTGATGGTAGAACTAACAAACTTGTCTTCTATTGATGGACTTTGTAATGCTGTTGTTGAGGATGATACGGGTAGCTGAAGCAGTTTTCATCCAAAAAAAAATGGGAGAAGGGTGGTGGTATGGTGACGACCCATTTATTGAGTGATCCTAAGCAATTAAGCATTTAAGGGGTGGTTAAGTATTATTCGTCTCATTTAACTGGCGGTTTTCGGTAATTAACCCTTATCTTTATTTAGGTGATTCACTCTAAGTTCAACTCATTGTGCGACATGAGAGGTTTTCTTTTTGTTGTCTTGGAATGTCCCCTTATACCAACATGAATAAGTATCATGCATATGACTGTAAATATGTATGTATGGACTAGTCGCATAAAACCTCTCCGACCCGTGTTAGGGTGAGATAGCAATGTCACGACCCGTTATACATACACTTGAGTCTCATAAAATAATTATTGTAATGTCGTCATATTAAAGTTTCTTATTAATAATTCAATGAGTACACACCACTACCATAACACAAGCTAGTGTGAGGCAAGATATTGAGTAAGTTCATACAACTTATCTAAATCATTCGAAAAACATAATCACCGGTACGTCACGGTCATCACATTAGTCACACATATGTGAACCCAAATACTTGGTGAAATCGGAAACACGTCTCATTATCACGCTTTCATATTCTAGAAAGTCCTGATAAGGCTTCCAGGACTATAATGGGCTTTTCAAAATTTATTTACAAGACTAATTCAAACTTTACGGTAAATTACAATTACACCTCTAACTTTTCTCAAAACTACGAAAATGTGGACTAAAAAGCTTATATGCCTCAATATAGTCTCTTCGTATGATACAATCAATAACTACACTATTAAGAGTTTTTTTGGAATTTTTTTTTGGAAAGTATTATGTCATGCCATCTCTTAACTAGTCAAAGTAGAACATTAAAGTTCTTAACTAGTCAAAGTAGAACATCCAAGTCCATTTCCTAAAATTCTATGAAAATCATGAAAGTAGCCTTCACACCTCACTTATCTTGTACTTGTCCAAATATCATAAATTTCCACGGTAAATAAATTCATATATATACCTAACTTTGATTACATATAAATCTCAATCTAACCGTTGGATTACTATAAATTTCAGCTTTAAAACAATACGCAACATTTCATCTAGATCATACCATAAATCCAACCGTTGATGATATCTACGGCTAACTTGTTTTTCAAAAATCAACCCAAAAATCACACTCTAGCCTCAACCTATAAATTCCTACATTTGCAGCCTACTTTAACGATTCATATATATATTATGATCCACCTGTTAGATCTTAATGCAACTCAAGAGTCTTAAAATAGAATATGCCAACCATAACATACCAAAATGAACCGTACAAATTGAGTTTAACCCATCAGATTTAAGGTTCAAAGTTGGTTGTTTGTTACCAACCTAGAACTTCATAACACGTGCCTCACTTGCACGTCATATATCTCACATTCCAACCTCTGAATTTTCAGAATTTTGAGAATGTTAAACTATGCTATCTACACTACAACGTATCCAAAATTTAACCGTAAAAAATGTTTCTAACTTAACTAGAGGAAGGATCCAAGATCGTTGCTTGAAAAGTCGATATGAAGTTTCCGAGCTTAGTTCTTCAAAGTTGCAAGAATGTGTCTTGTTTTCAACATGCATAACATATGAACTTAAGCAACACATCTCTTGTTAGGATTTACCCTTCTACTATAAAAAAAACTCACCAAGGGTTGTAGAAAGAAACTCGTGTGGTAGATGATTTAAGGATGGCTTCTTGAAAACAAATATGACTTGTGCAAGGAGGGACTATGATTTGCGAAGTGAAAGAGGTGATATTTGAGTATAAGGGCTCGTTTGGTATCACTAAGAATCATTTCCGGTAACGAAATGATTCCGTATCAATCAAAAACTATGTTTGTTTAGAGGTTTTTTTACACATGAAAGTAATCTAATCATTTCTATTTTCATTCCTTCCCCTTAACCGATTTTATTCCGTTTCCATTCCACCACTCCAACCAAACGAGCACTAAGTTTCTAGGAGGAGAAGAGGGGACAAAGGAAGCAAAGTAGTGTAGTAGGTAGAAGCCTTTAGATGTTCTATAAGGATGGATTTAAATTCTAAGGAAGGAGAGACGAAAGGATAAGAACCAATATACTATACTATTAATTGTCTAAATTAGATAAATTTTTTAAAGAGGGAAAAAGTTTACAAGTTATCTTTGAACCGGTTTGGATTCGGTTAAACTGAATCAACATGGACTATTCATCACCAAGGTGTTAACGTCGGAGTTTACAAGTTACGAGAATTTAGGATATCGTAGTTGTAAAATTTATGATATTAAAAACGTTGCACAAAATAAAATGATAAAGTCTATCTAATAATGTTACAAAAAATTATTTTAAATTTTTAAAAATAACAGTATATTTCTATAGCGCAATAATTCATCATTATGAATTTCTGATGCATAGTAATAAAATTATTATCTGTATTATTTGTGGCTATGAAAATGAAATAATGGATGTAGAAGACAGTGATGAAGAAGACTATAAAATTCATTACTGATAACCAAACGCCGCGTTTGTCAGCTTTTAACCGCACCCATTTACATTCCTCTCGCATTCATTCATGTGCGTGTATGCTCCCCCACCACATCCCCACCCTTTCTCTCGAATCTCCCAAGTTCCCAACTGACTTCGTCGGTCACTCCAAGCAGCCTTCGCCACCGCAACGACTTTAGTCAAGTCCTACCACCTCCATTTCTCCCGAAGTCCATCCGCAAGCTTCGGCGAGCTCTAAATCCTTTCTGTTGTTCATTGTTGGCTGGTCAATGCTTCGTACTGTCTGTTGGATGCATCCGATTTAGAACAAGGATTCTTTGCTCTCTGTCTATCTTGATAGAGATTCAGGAATCGGAGGAGGATTCTTTGTATATCTCATATCTGATTGCATTTTCTGTCGCGTTTGGTGATGTCGTTGTTGGATTTTGCTGGTTCCATAGATTGGCACGTGGAGTCGTTTCCTGAGTACGGCGATTTCGTCGTGCTTCCGCTTTTTGCTCTCTTCTTTCCTTCGGTTCGCTTCTTCTTGGATAGATTCGTCTTTGAGGTATGGGATTGTTTCTTCCTCATCTTGAGTAGTTAGATTTGGAAGCTTTGTTGACATTTCTGATGGATTGATCAATTTCTCGTAATGCGCTTTGAGAGATTTTACTGATGCATTGTCACTAATATATTAAGATTGAAAATGTTGCTTCGGTGCAAAGCTTGATTTTGAATATCATCACTTTTATATCACGCTATCGTCTCTTGCTTATTGTCCTGTGTTGAATCCGACAAATGTCAAAACGTTGACCGTGGTCCATAACTTTTTTCCTCAATTGGAGTGATTTTGAATATTGGGAGGATATAGGTAGCCCGATTTCTTTCTGAAGCTGTGTATCGTCATGGTGCACCTCAGATAATACAGATGTCGAAAGAGGAATTATCATTTCTCATAATGTCGAAAGAGGAATTATCATTTTCACGGTGTACGACTGTACATTAACTTCATCCACCCAGGAGTCCTGGACATTTTAATGATTGATATCATTACATATTTCGAGTGACCTTATCCATTACATCCTTTTGGTTTTGATATGTTCTTGACATCTTGTTGCTGCTTTGAGAAATTGCAGGTCAACATTTCTTGATCTTTTTTCACATTGAAAAGGGAAGCTCTCTGAAAAATCGGAGTCTTGATTTCATTTTGTATTGGCCCATTCTAGTCTAGTTATATGTATTCCTTGATGCAGACTAACATTTGATTGTAGATATACGCATGATCTGTGATGTTATCCTTATTTTGCATCATTGTTCTGTCTTCTCCGTGAAGAATTAAGAAAGTCTTGATTGATAAGCATCTAATTGGCTTCATTTATACCAGAAAATTGGGAAGAGATTGCTTTTTACCCAGGTACATTCTACTAAAAATGTTGATTTGGACGAGAAAAGAAAGAAGCTAAGAAAATTCAAGGAATCAGCTTGGAAGTGTATTTATTATCTTTCTGCAGAAATTCTGGCGTTGGCAGTGACGTATAATGAACCATGGTTTACTAATACGAAGAATTTCTGGGTGGGGCCCGGGGATCAGGTGTGGCCTGACCAAAAAATGAAGTATGTTCAAACTTTTGGTTGATTACCCAGTCAAGGCTTTTTGCCAAGACTTAGTTGCATATGTTCATGCAACTTTTGCCTATTCCAATTCAGGTTGAAGTTGAAAGGACTTTACATGTATGCTGCTGGGTTCTATACATACTCCATTTTTGCGCTAATTTTCTGGGAAACAAGGCGTTCTGACTTTGGTGTTTCAATGGGACATCATATTGCAACGGTTATTCTCATCCTGCTGTCATATATCTTCAGGTATGTTGCTGCCACAATTTCTTAGTACCTTACTTTGGGCACACTAATGCTACCATCGCTTCAATCAGTGCCCCCCACCACCAGCAAATACATATGAAATTATTATATAGATTGAGAATTATTAGGCTAATGATGTTTATAATATAGAAATCTGATATGGGCATATCACTAACAAGCTAAAGTGACTATAATCTACTTCTTTTTGTGCTTGCAAAAAATAATTATTAGCATGGTGTATCACCGTGGCTGTTATGCTTCCAAATTAACTGTGTTCTCTTATATGGTCGATGGAGGCTAATCTCCCTGTTTTAGGTGTTTTTATGTATGCTTTTTCTGCAGGTGATACCGCATTTTGTGATCGAATGTTTCTGGTAATTTGTATCTTGTGTTATGTTTTTTCTGTATGCAGTGGAGTTCAAGGTTTGAGATATATTGACACTTTTAATGGAAAAGTGGATAATTTATTTATGGTACGGAATGTGTGATATACATTGCATTTATTAATGTAGAGGGAATTTGTAAATGTAATCATTGACAGCTCAATGAAGCATTTGGTGAAACTTTAGTTGATGCCATTTTTGTTGAAAATAATATGCCATGTCTATGTTACCTTCGCAGATATTATTATGTTCTTACATATTATAGCATATATGTGTTTGTGCAATTTGTTTCAGTTTTTTAAATCATTTCTGATGGCCACTTGATCACAGTATCATTAATGCAGCTAAATCAAAGATCTGTAGTTTATCGCAGTATCTTCTGTAATCTATTAGGTAATTATCCGCTTTTTACAATTGCATTGATTTTTGTATCTCTCATGCAGATTTGCCCGTGTTGGCTCAGTCGTGTTAGCCCTTCATGATGCCAGTGATGTATTCCTGGAGATAGGGAAGATGTCCAAATATATCGGTGCTGAAGGAGTTGCTAGCTTTTCATTCATAATCTTTGTTTTATCTTGGATCCTACTTCGCCTCACTTACTACCCCTTTTGGGTCCTTTGGAGTACAAGGTGTGCAACCTTATGAAAATTTGATGATTTCCATTTTGTGTGACTTGAATGCTCATCCATTTTCATACTTGTGTTTTGAAAAAAATCTGCTGATTTGATTCTGAGGTCATAATTTCATTTCAAATTGGAAGTGCATAGAGGTAATTTGTTTTTTTGTATCTTAACACCGCTTACAAATTATCCTCAATTGTTTATATGGGTTAAAGAATTTAGTTATGTCTGCAATTACTCATTTATCAACATAAAACAATTGAATTTGTTTGGCTGAATATTTTCTTATAAGTGAGTGTATGTTTAAATTAAAGTTGAAATGAAAAAGCTAGGTAGAACCAGGTTGAAGTTAAAAAAACAATTGGATGGTTTAGTTGGGCTAAATGTAGATTTTAGCAATGTTTGACTTCAAATTGTATTGAAAAAAGTGCTCCTTTCTCATACCCTTTGATGCCTTTTTTTTGCTGAATTATTCTGTTAAGACTCCATGAATCATCTCGATATTATATTTCATAAAATGAAATAACATGATAGCTTGTTGTTGTGTATCCCTTTTGTTGCTGCATTGTCATGCCAAATTATATATATATATATTTTTTTTTTTTTTCCAATTGCAAATCATTTGGCAGCAGCCTTACTCTGACATTTGGCAGTTGTCGCCGAACACTCCGATTTTACAGATACGGGTGCTTGTTGTCATCCTTCAGAAATTAAGCATCCTGCGTTTTTTATCATTTCATGAGAAATTTGACTGTCCGTTTTAATAACCTCTTCATCCCTTTCTTTTGGTCGTTTCATTAGGATAACCATCAATGCCCTCATTTATCTCTTTTCAGCCGCTACTATTTTTTAGGCTCTTATTTCCTCACACACATTACCCAACTTTATACTGGTCATTTTCATGCCAAACCAGTGTTCAATAATAATATAATAACCTATTTTCCCGTCTGTATGAGAAGTTGGTCTCCAACTGCTTATAGTATCCTGCCGTTCATGATTCCTCTTATTACAGTTATGAAGTTGTCTTGACATTGGATAAGGAAAAGCACCCCGTGGATGGACCTATCTATTACTACGTTTTCAACACTCTCTTGTACTGCTTGTTAGTTCTACACATTTACTGGTGGGTCCTAATGTACCGTATGCTTGTGAAACAAATACAAGCCAGAGGCCAACTCAGTGATGATGTTCGATCTGGTGAGTTTCCGACTACTCTCCTGCACAATTTATATATATGTCTATCTGTTTAGTTTCAAAACTTTGACCACTAAGTGCTTGGTCTGTCTGCAATTATCCATGCATGAGCAATCCATCACATAAAATAATATCTTTTTATTACAAGAAGAAAGATCCGAAGAGATGATCGGCCTTTTTGTGATATATGAAAAACCACCTTATTGTATATCCTATTTTTCTTGGTGGACTGGGCGTACCGTGGAGAGAATTAGCTTTCTGTGCTGCAACTGTATCCCGTATCACACGTTGCAGACAATACACCGTGATATCCCCTTCTAGAATACTGCACGACTTTTAATTCCAAATAATCCTTTGCTGCTGCTCAATGTAGTATCCTATGATCTTCCCACTGTGATATCCCCTTTTTTATGAAGCCTCCAGTAGTTTGACTGCTATTTTTGCTGGATGGAACCAAGTGAAAAGCTCCCAATTACTTTTATATCTTATTCAGCTCTAATGATACTCGTTAAAGAAAAATAAATGGTAGTTTTTATGTCTTTGTCTTGCAGGGCTTCGAAGTTACTGTATTCTAAATTTTTTCTTGCTTTTCAATTTCTATTTCATCTATGAATGGGGCATTTTTGTGAGATACTTGCAATTTGTCAGTGTGTACATGAAATGATGATTTTTTTTTGGATCAATGGGGTCTTAAAGAATATTGTAGCAGTGTGATATACCATCAGAGGGTATTAAAAAAAATCTCTGAAAATTGCATGACCTAGTCTCGAGTTGACACTAATGCAGTGGTACACTGAGCACTGGTCTAGCTGGCTAGCTCATATGTAAACTCGATTCAGCTCACAAACCTGAATGAATTGTTGACTTTTTGCAGATTCAGAAGATGAAGACCATGAAGACTGATTTCAATTGGACCGAGAAAAGCTTACACATTTCTTGCACAGGTACTGCAAAATTGATAGGCTGAATTGGTTGCTCATTCATCATATTATGTATATATTATCAAAGTTATGCTTATTAGCCTTTGGAAAGGTCTACATTAGTTGTGATAACAATCTCACTATCAAGAATAAAGAGCAAATAAGCATAACTTTGATAATAAGCATAACTTTGATGTTTTAAGGGTTATTAACCAGTCGTCGTAGTGTTCAACTGTAAGCTACTTTCAACTGCTACAGCCCCCTTCAACTCTCTACCACTATTACAAAACTCTAAACCTATCTGAATCAGCTGTTGTTGAGAGTAGGATTAACTAATGATAATCAATAACAATTTTGAAACCTTTTTTTGACCAAAATCAATGATGTGAAAGTTTTAGAACTTCTTTGGATTGTGATTGGACTAATCTTACGTTCTATGACAGTTGGAGTTGGAGCAGAAAGTTCTTCTGGTAAAAATGTGCACAATTCAGCTTGTAATGGTATCTTCTTTGCTGATCTTACGAAACCTGTAGTCAAGATTACACCATTCATGATCTTCAGAAGGTGTAAGGTCTTGGCTTCCATCTTTGTGGTTTAGTAACTGATCATACGTGACCCAATTTTTGGATCCTATTCTTTTTAACCTCATTGTGCTATATGGAATTGTTCAATTTCCTCACGTTGTAATAGTGGTTATATCATGTTAAGACTCAAATGTTGTATGTTGGTTGAATATTCTTTCATTACAAGCTTCAAAGAGTAATGGAAGTTGTTACTTTCTTCATGGGATTTAATATAACTACAGATACATGACATACATCATATAGCAGTGACATCCACAAACTTACTATAAAGGGATCAAAAGAAATTTTAAAAAATCTTATGTAACTTAAATGAAATTTTGAAACCTCAAACCACAGGACTGCGCTTCACCTTACTACGACCACTTCTAGGCTCGTAAATGAGGTGTTAGTTAACAAGCGCTTCAGGATTTGTGCATTGGATCGATGTTGAATAGTGATGATAGTGATATACCTACGTATAAATCAAGCATATTATATAATGTTGTTATTGAACTTATAGAGTAGTAGGCTGTGCCTGTTACGCTCATATGCATGTACACGACCCTCGGGACTTTGTTTGTTGCACTTTAACTAGTGCTAGAGATACAACCGATCTAAACTGTATGAAAACATCCATAAATAAAGATAAGTCATATATTCAATGCCATATCACAATTAAGAATATCTGTTATTTTAAATGATATAACGAAGGTTGAGAATTGTAGTATAAATAATACGTTTACGGTTTAATGTGGTTTTTGTCAACTATACCGGATCTTCATTGATGAAGTACTGAGATGCATCCACCTTTTATAGGAAACGTTTGGTCCGGTTTGGATATTATATATGTTTGATAAACGTATTTATGTAGTGTTGCTTGTAAAATGTAGGTCAATCTCGTCTCTTTCAATCCAACAGTTTCCTATGATATGGACCAAGTTTTCGAAGTGATGCAACATGGCCGTAGCGGGCTAACGGCCATTCTTACCCCAAATTATAGGCAGTGTAATCGGAAGCGAAACTAATTTGCAGAATATGACCGAGGAGGACCTGAAACAACGGTTTAACAACATGGTCCTAACTGCAACACTATATTTTCAGTGAAGACTATGTAAAATCTAAAAAAGGCGAATTTTCATTTTGGATTTTTTACTTATAAATCATAAAACTAGGTTTATAAAAACAATAAAACACAATGATACATAGTTATCAAGTTCTCAAAGACGTGAACAAAATCCCCTCAAATTCCCAAGTTCTATCCATATCGCCTATATTAATTATCAAGGAGAAAACAGCAAGTTACAAGATTTTAGTCTACTCAACAACAAACACTAAAACCTGAACTACTCCAAATTCAATAAATCTTCAAACATCACGCTGAAATGACTCAAATAAGACATGGATCTGGATGTCGGCAAATGATGCAACAGTTCTACATTACCATTCCTCCATCGATGGTGAATACCTGCATTTGAGTACAGTTAAGTTTAATTTGAACATGTTATGGGATTGAAGGGTTGCATTTATATGGTAAAAGGATTTTCGAGTTTAAAAAAGCCGAGCAATAGGATGGATAGCCTTTTGCTATATGGGCTTAAAAGTACCTGTCCAGTAATGTAGCTTGCAGCAGAGCTTAAAGCCAAAAATTCCACCAATCCAGCAACTTCTTCAGGTTGCCCGTATCGTCCTGTCAAGAAAATTAATAGTTTAGCGATTAGTTATTAAAGAAATGAAAACACAAGACACTGCTCTGTGCTTAGGCAATGGGGTGATAGGCTAGCATCTCATTCAGTTAAAGCAACGTGATGCCTTTTATGAAGAAACACCAGGCATTGATATCTACGGAGAACTCATATTTTTACGCTTGCATTTGAGGATGTGTGTCTTTGGTTTTGTGCCTTGCACGATTGTACATATGCGAATAGTCAATAGACCCATTCTGTTTTCCCCATAAATCACAATGGGCATTCGTATGCAGTTCCTTTTACATTGTATAAAACATATGTTAATAAAGGCCAAGCATGTTTGACACTAATTATCAATGTCTGTTTGACTCACCTAGAGGGATGTTTTCCAAAATTTTCTTCTCGATGTCTTCTCCAAGCTTGGAAGTCATGTCCGATGCAATAAACCCTGGAGCAATAGCATTAACCTACAAAGTATAATGCTTAATCAGGTATATGTTTGTCAGTTGACGAGTTGCAGTGCAAATCTGATTCTCTTCCCTGCATTATACTTCAGTATGAAGAAAAGTTCTAAAATGATATGGTTAAGGAACGTAGAATGGAGAAAGCTACGACATACATTGATGTTCCTGCTTGCATATTCCTTGGCAACAGACTTGGTGAGTCCGATCACACCGGCTTTTGCAGCACTGTAATTGGCTTGACCAGCATTGCCAATCAGCCCGACAACTGATGCTATATTTATAATCCTTCCCTGTGAAAATAATTTTTGAACAGCTGTGAGATTCGTGAAAACTGACTCCAACTTCAAATCATTATATCCGGATATTGGGAGAATATATTTTTCTAGGCTTCTAGCCTGATTCTGTGTAAAAGTGGCATAAGGAAAGTGAGCTATAAACAAAGTACTGACGATAATCCTTAGAGCATCTGCATCCCAGAAACTTCATTTTGTTTCTTATATGATTTTTTAAAATTATATTTTACTCATAAAACTAGTTTACGAACCTCCATCCCAGAATTCGCCACATTTTCTTGAAATTTGTTAATCATTCATAAATATTTTGAAGTACCATTTTAAGCAAAAATAAAATAAAATAAAAAATCTAGATTTATCTTGATTTGTGGGATATGGGCAGGAACTTGTCAGATTTGATTTCTTATTTCAAAAACTTCTTTCCACTCATTGTCTTGGTTCTTTCCTCAAATCTAACATTTATTTTTAATTTTGTATATATATAAATCTTATATATAAATTATATATATAAATGTTAGAGCATCTTCATCCTCATACTATCTTAGGTTTCTTATTTCTGATTTTTAAGCTTTTTTGTAGAACCAGGAAAAAATGTCAGATTTAGTTTCTTCCTATAGAAATTTCTCTATACTTTTTACTTTGGTTCTCACCAAAATTTGACATGGTTAGTATTTTGAGGTTTCTTAAAATTTAAAGAAACCCATAGTATGTGATATGTAGATGCTCTTAGAATCTTGCTCCCCTCTTATTACTCAGTTCAGAAAACCCGATAAGCATCGGATGTTCAAACATATGCCATTTTACCAAGAACAAAAAGAAAATTACCTTTTTCTTTTTCATCATAATTTTGGCTGCAGCCTGTACCAGAAGTAGTAAGTATCATCAGCAGGCATGCAAGAGCTCTATAGAATAAATATTAGCAACTACTGGATTTCATAATCTGGACCTGAGTGCAAAGGAACACTCCTGTGAGATTCAAATCAATAACATCCTGCCATTGAGGTTTCTTCATTCTCATCAACAAGCCATCTCGTGTGATACCTGAGAGTGTAGCATACTAGCATGGTTAACGAAAGCAAAAGTTGGGAAGGAAAGAATCTGGAAGCACAAAAATATGCATCACTAACCTGCATTGTTCACTAGAATATCTATTGTTCCCCATGCATCCATTGCCTGTATAAATAATTCTACGAGGCCTAATTAACAGGAGAATTGTAACAAGAAAATTTTTTCTACAACAAAACAAGGAACTCACAACTTTAATCATAGCTTCAACATCCTCCTCTTTCGACATATCACCTCCAAATGTAATAGCTTTGCCACCATTTGCCTCAATCTGCAATAAAGAGAAATACCATTGAGTCATAATACCCTAACTATTGAGTGAACAATTATCATGCCTGGTACAATATCTACAGCTAAGTCATGCAGAGGCAACAGTAGATATACCAAACATAAATAAAAAATATTGAGCCATTAAAGGGAGAATTACGAATCAAGTTATTGTTTTATTGAACATCAAACCCTAAAATACTAACACAGATTGTCATACAATCCCACAGAATATTCAGCACCAAAGCTGCTCTAGTCTCTAGATATCGTGTAACACACATACTTGACTGAAAGACACCAAAATGGCCACAGGAAATGTAGATGCACTCTGCTCCCTTTTATCCACATATAAGTTGGTGTTTAGATTGATGTCCCAAATCTGATGGTAGATATTTAAGTTAAAAAGTCCAATTCCATTTTCACCCACTCAATGGGTATATAACTGGTGTTGATAGACCAAAATGGACACTCTAAATTCAAAAATCAGCCAAAGTATATGATACATGTCCATGGTATAGAATTGAACCTCATGGCATATATCCACATTTTAATTTGCAATTCTCCCCATGTTAGGCAATAGATGTTATATGATGACAAAAAAAACAAAAACAAAACAGCATGCACTCCGCATTTTAATATCTGAAATTCTGCACAACCCAAGACTATCAAGTGTAATAAAAGTAATATCCAAAAAATCACCCTCTAAACCAACTGAATCGTGTGTCCTAATCCAAGACTTCAAGAGGAATTACAGACTTGGAGTGGAAACACTTGAAGGTAAATTTTAGATGTCAGGCGTCAAACATGAGTAGCCAAGACTATATAGGCCTATGTCTTGGACTTTGGTCCTTCAAGAGGAACTATAGACTTGGAGTAGACTACAGAGACGACTCTAGTTTTAGATATTAGGTCAGAAGCATGACAAGTGTCCAATTTCACTTTGAAAGCCTAAACTTAAGCATGAGGCGACATTTGAATTTAGGACCTTTAACGTGATTAGCAGCAGTTATGATTTATCAATAAAAAAAGTATCCCTTTATATAATTAAGTGCATTAACAAAACGAGAATGACATTCAGAAATGTAAATTAAACCAATTTATCAATCTGGTGAATCAAGAAAAGAGTTGCAAGCTTTATTTAGTTACTCCTAAGCTCAACTTCAGAAAACCACTTTCCTTATCTCTGAAGTCCAAAGGCAATGGAATATCATGCAAGAAGAGAAGTATTCATTTTCCAAGATATCACAGAAAAACTTTATCTCAGATTATAATGATAAATAACGGCAAAATGACATACTAAAAGTATCTTCCAAAACCAAAATTAGAATACATTAACGGAAACTAGTATGAGATAACTAGCAAAGAAGTCTTATATACATTTCCTTATTGCAGACTGCAGAAAAATTCTTACATAAATAGTTTGATCACCTAGAAAGATAGATACCCCACCTCTTTTGATACTTCTTCAGCTTCCTTTGATGACCTTGCGTAATTTACAAGGACCTACAAGAAAATAAAGATATAATCATACGTCTCCTAGTCATACATATGTCTATTTCTTACAAAAATTCAAAGAGCTTCAAAACTGTAAATCTGGATGTGTACGCAACAAAAGTAGAGTCCAGTCAGCTATCCGCTTAATAACAAGAATCTATTATCTAACATTTATAGAGGAGATCATTAGACAATAACTGAGAGAATGAAATCCTTTTTGCTCCAATTCCTATAACTGTAACCAATTATGTCAATAACACTATTGGTCCAATTTCATTTTAAGGAAACTACTCCCTCTAAATACTAACATCTTCAGAATAATTTTAGTACCTTTTCTTCCTTGGTAAAGAGAAAACAACTCTTTTCATCACATTCCTCAGAGTGTACAAAACCTGTCCTAATTAATAGTTTCTTGTAAGTGTGAAACAACTCAAGACGTTAATTATTTTAGGATGGAGTACCTTGCAACCAGCTTTTCCAAAAGCCAAAGCCATTGCTTTACCAATTCCTCTAGATGCTCCTGTGACAACCACGACTGGAGCATCAACATTTTTGGGCACCTCCACGCTTGCTTGCTCTATGGTAGCAACTGGAGCCTTAATACCTTCAAAAGAAAGATATTAAAAGGATTAAGAACTTCTCTGATAATCATCCAATTTCATTTCTCTCTATATCATTGTTTAATCCTCCTTATTCTCCAAAGACAACGGAGCCAAAATTTTATTAAGTCCAGTAAACTGGAGCCTAATATATATCCCACTCAACAAAGGTAGAAGTCAATAGAAAATATCACAGCTGACACACTAATCACACAACTGGAGAAAAAGCTCCATAATCAATTGCTCAGCTTGAGAACGAACTATTCCTGATACTCATCAGGTTCATTTCTACCGATATGACAAATGTCATCATAATCAGCCCTTGCAGTTTCAAGTATCCTACTCAACAAAGACAAATTGCTACAAACAATGCCGAGTAAAACAGTTGATCATACAGCTCGAGAAAGAACTCCGATCAATTGATTCAACCGCAGAAAGAACATAGCAAAACCAACTGTCGCGTTACCAGAAGAATGAGAGGTGCCTAGAGGCCTGCTCTGGAAGACCTGATTAAATCGACAGGGATTCGATCCAATTCCAGTAGAGAAGGACAGACGGAGATGCGAGATCTGACGGTTGGAAGCGCCTCCGGTGGCACCTAATTTAGACAGATAGGTGACGGCGGTGGCAGCAGAGGCGGAGGAAGCCATGGAATTGAGTTGCCGGAGACGGTAGGCCGACGAGCGAAGGTAGGAGGAAGAGGAAAAGAGAGTGAGAGTCGCCAGAAAGAAGATTGAGAGCTCCGATGGAGCCTTAAATAGGGAGAGTAGTGTGAGTTCGAGGTTTGTCTGCAACCTTGGAAGCTCCGTCGCAGGTTGGTGGCCCCCTCACCTAATCAGATTCAAAGCGTTGGGGTTGGGGTTTGTTAGGAAGAACGGCTACTTGATTTCCTTCGTACGATTGAACTTGTCGTCTTTACTCCTACAAAGGTGATATTCATTCCTTCTACAAAATATATCTCAAGTGCACTCTAGATAAATCCTTCTACAAAATACATCTTATACTGAAATATTATTTTACGAGGTTATTATGATAAATTTTTAATCCATCTAAGATTGTACTATCGAAATTATTTTAGAATTATAATCTCCTGAATGACATTGAAGATTTCACCAAATGAGGCCAAAATATTAAGGGGTTGCTAAATACACGACATCAAATTTAATAACGCATAAATGACGCACACCGAGACTACGCGGCAATCATGTTAACGCCATCATGGCCTTTGATGCGTACTATAAGTCTATAACTGTACGTTAGAGTGGTAATAAGACTGCTGTAAATTTGAATGTTGGAACTTGATCGTTGGTTTTTGAACGTTGAAATTTCCTGGACATATATACACACCCCTATAGACATGTTAAATGGTCAACCCTCTTTATCAAATTTTTCAAACTCGACATTGTCGTCATATAAAGATGAAGACGTGATCCCGTTCGACATACCAAATATAGCAATCCCGACGAATTTCTTTCACACATTCGGGTAAGGATTTAAACAAATTTTTGTATATCCGATTATGATAATTTACATTCCTGATATTTTGTGGCGACAATGATAATCCAAATCATTTTTGAAAATAGGTTTTTCTAGATTATCCACATGATGTCGGTACATACTACTCCGATATGTTTCAACTTCGTGGGTATTTTTATGAGATAGAGGCAATGATTGATTGAGCTCATTTCATGAGATCAACGAAGAATATGGTGTTAATCATGCAAAATTCATGGAAAAACAATGATTCGTTACGTTACATTTCGCTTAACATGCAAACTTAACTGCGATGCAACGGTTCCAACGTATGAGAGGGTTGGGATTGGAGTAATCACTAGACATGCTGGGAGTGAAGCCATATTTGTTACGGCTATGACACTCACAGGCATGATGTCACTGGAATTGGTTGAGGCGAGAGCGCTTCTTGCGAGGGAAAGGAGTCTAATGTATTGGATTTCGGTGTCCGGTTTTAGACCAAAGGGTCGTAGTCTCACTTAAGTGAGTAGACGGTTGTCCCAATTGTCAATCAAATTAATATAATTATCTTGTGAAATCAAATTATTAACCAAGGGTTTGTAATCTCCACAAAGGAGTAGACAAAACCCAACCAAGAGTTTGTAATCTCCGAAAATGAGTAGACGGAACTCTAATAGAATTTAAGTTCAATTGCAAATCTTATAAACCGATTGTTATATGTTAAAACCATTGACTTGAATTATGTAATGAATGATTCATAAATGAATTTTCCTTCTAAGTGTATTTCCCCTACATTGAGAATATCCAAATACCTTAGTGGGATAAAACGTTACACGTTACAAAGACTAAGTAAGTGACTTACTTGTCTTACTTTGTAAAGAAAGGGTATTCCTAGGTTTCGTCAAAACAAAAGCAAACTAAGATGGATGTCTATCCTTTGTCAATACAATAGAACTATATTGGTTTTTCAAGTTTTGCAAACAAGCTATAAGAAGGCCTATCCAATGTCAATGCAATGGAGCTAAAAGCTTATTTGTTGCAAAAACAAACAAGAATCAAGTGCAAATGGCTCTCCCTTTTATAGGCATAGGGGGCCACGGTTTTCGGGAGTTATAACCACCAATAACGGTTAAAAGTAGTTAGAGAAGTTACACAGAAGTCGCTAGGATGATGGACCTTGAAACCCTAAAAAGGCCTGAGGCCCAAACAGGGAGCCCAAAACCGCTCCCCGGAGCTAGCTTAGAACTAGATTATTTTTCTTGCTCTAAACACCTCCAATGAGCTTTATTCACTTTCACATAGCTAGGGTAAGCTCCAAGATCCACAAATACTCAATATCTTAGCTCAAGCTAGTGTAGCTCCTAAAGAAGCTCACTAGCTGCTTCATTGACATTCACTAAGCATTTGAGCTTTGATAACTCCCAATTTTTAACCTCATGTTCTTTAGCCAATATAAGGCCTAAAAACTAATGGTGTGCCGAGAAACCGTGGCTAAAAAGCCCCAAGTATCGTCCTTGTAAAATCTGGTACATGTTGACCTTGTCGTAGATCACCTTGCTTCGATTAGACTCCCCTTAAAATACTAGTTGCTCTTAGTGCCGGTCACTTGGCTTGTCCCCCGCAACCCAGACCATAGTGACACACATGTGAACAACTCATTGCGCCTTTTCTCAAGACAAGCTCAAAGGTTGTTGGAGATTTGGGCTAAGTCTTCATTGTAACCATTGAGCTTGTCTCGAGACAAGGTGCAATGAGTTGTTCACATGTGTGTCACTATGGTCTGGGTTGCGGGAGGCAAGCCAAGTGACCGGCACTAAGAGCAACTAGTATTGTAAGGGGAGTCGAATCGAAGCAAGGTGATCTACGACAAGGTCAACCTGTGCCAGATTTTACAAGGCCGATACTTGGGGCTTTTTAGCCACGGTTTCTCGGCACACCTTTGGTTCTTAAGCCTTATATTGGCTAAAGAACATGTGGTTAAAAATTGGGAGCAATCCAAGCTCAAATGCTTAGTGAATGTCAATGAAGCAGCTAGTGAGCTTCTTTATGAGCTACACTAGCTTGAGCTAAGATATTGAGTATTTGCGGATCTTGGAGCTTACCCTAGCTATGTGAAAGTGAATAAAGCTCATTGGAAGTGTTTAGACCAAGAAAAATATGCTAGCTCTAAGCTAGCTCCGGGGAGCGGTTTTGGGCTCCTTGTTTGGGCCTCAGGCCTCGGGCCTTTCTAGGGTTTCAAGGCCCATCATCCAAGCAACTTCCATGTAACTTCCTTAACCGCTTTTAACCGCTTGTAACCGCTTTTAACCGCTTTTTGGTGGTTATAACTTCCCAAAAACGTTGGCCCCTATGCCTATATAAGGGAGAGCCATTTGCACTTGATGATTCATTCGTTTTTGCAACAAATAAGCTTTTAGTTCCATTGTATTGACATTGGATAGGCCTTCTTATAGCTTGTTTGCAAAACTCGAAAGACCAGTATAGTTCCTTTGTATTGACAAAGGATAGGCATCCATCTTAGATTGGTTTTGTATTGACGAAACCTAGGAATACCCTTTCTTTACAAAGTAAGACAAGTAAGTCATTTACTTAGTCTTTGTAACGTGTAACGTTTTATCCCACTAAGGTATTTGGATATTCCCGGTGTAGGGGAAGATACACTTAGAAGGAAAATTCTTTTATGAATGACTCATTACATAATCCAAGTCAATGTTTTAAACATATAACAATCGGTTTATAAGACTTGCAATTGAACTTAATTTATATTAGAGTTTCGTCTACTCCTTTCGGAGATTACAAACTCTTGGTTGGGTTTTGTCTACTCCTTTGTGGAGATTACAAACCTTTGTTAATAATTTGATTTCACTTCAAGATAATTATATATATGTGTATATATATTAATTTGATTGGCAGTTGGGAGAACCGTCTACTCACTTAAGTGAGACTACGGCCTTTTGGTCTAAAACCGGACACCGAAATCCAACAATCTTCTAAGTGTATTTATTGTTTTTTGTTTATTGTTTTGTAGATTTTGATTGGTCAATAATGAGTAAGACGTTAATGACGGAAATGACTTCTCGCTTTGGGAAGTTGGATAAGTTTGAGGGTGTGGACTTTAGGAGGTGGCAAAAGAAAATGCACTTCCTCTTGACTACACTAAAAGTTGCTTATGTCCTCACGACACCTAGACCGGCCGAGCCGTTTGATGATATGGTGGAGGAAATATCGGTTGTCCGACAAAGGAGCAAATGGGATAATGATGACTACATATGTCGTGGTCATATTCTCAATGGCATGAGTGGTGCATTGTTTGACGTCTACCAAAGTGTAGAGTCATCAACATTGTTGTGGGATCAACTCGAGTCTAAATATATGGCGGAAGATGCATCATCTCGCAAATTCTTAGTCTCGGATTTTAACTCGTACAAAATGGTGGACTCAAGGCCGGTAATGGAACAATATAATGAATTGCTCCGGATTCTTGGGAGGTTCACTCAACATGTCATGCATATGGATGAGGCCATTGCGGTTTCGTCTATAATGGATAAGCTCCCCCCTTCATGGAAGGACTTCCGCCATGTGCTAAAGCACAAGAAGGAAGAACTCACGTTGGTGGAACTTGGGTCTCACCTTCAAATTGAACAAGGCCTTAGGGCACAAGAGGGTGGAATCAAGAAGGATGATAAAACTTCTACTTCCCACGAGGCCAACATGATGGATGGCAAGGGCAAAAGGAAGAGGTTCAAAGGAAAGGACATGGACAAGGGAAAGAAGTCCAAGAAGTCCAAGAAGGATAATATTGACAAGAAACCGAAAGGTGCTTGTTGGAAGTGTGGTAAGACTGGCCACTTCAAGCGGGATTGTAAGGCTAAGGTCGATGGATCCAAGGGTGGAGGTCAAAGTGACCAAAACCCCCCAAACCAAGGTAACTCTCTTATGAGTCTTGATTCTAACTTTGATATAAATTCTGATTTGAATTATGTGTCATTGACTATTGAATGTTTGTCCATGCAGGATGATGACCTTGGATGGTGGGTGGACTCGGGTGCAACAACTCACGTTTGCAAAGATCGGCGTTGGTTCAAGACGTACACCGTCGCTAACGATGGAGCACTCATACATATGGGAAACGAGTCTACCACCCCCGTTCTAGGAAGAGGGCGGGTTGATCTATACTTCACAAGTGGCAAGACACTAGTCTTGTCAAATGTTCTACATGCACCGGCCATTAGAAAGAATGTGGTTTCCGGTGGTGTACTTAATAGGCTTGGCTTCAAACAAGTCATAGAAGCCGACCGCTATGTATTATCTAGGAGAGGCACATTTGTAGGCTTTGGCCATTGGAACAACAATATGTTTCTTCTCTCTTTATGTAATAAACTTTCTAATATTAATAATAATAAGAATAGTTTATTTACATTGTCATCTTCCAATTGTGATTTTGTTAAATGGCATGCACGACTTGGACATGTTCACTTTAAACGTATGAATGACATGACTAAGGATGGTATTTTACCTAAACTTGACTTACCAAAAGATAAGTGTAAAACGTGCATGTTGACCAAAATAACAAGACTTCCATTTCCTAGAATTGAAAGAGAACAATCTATGCTCGGCTTAGTCCACTCGGATCTAGGTGACTTGCACTCTACTCCTTCATTAGGAAAGAAGAAGTATTACGTAACATTCATAGATGATTACTCTAGGTATTGTTATGTATATCTACTCTTTGCAAAGAGTGATGCCTTAGACAAATTCTATGTATTTAAGAATGAATCTGAGTTACAACAAGGTACCTTAATAAAAAGACTACGCACGGATCGTGGTGGTGAATTTATGGATAAGGAATACTTTGAGAGTGTCGGGATCATACATGAGACCACGGCACCTTACACACCACAATCAAATGGTGTGGCCGAACGAAAGAATCGAGTGCTTAAAGAGATGGTCAATGCGATGCTCTCTTACTCGGGTCTTAAGAACTCGTTTTGGGGTGAAGCTATGCTCACGGAAAACTACTTGCTTAATCGTGTCCCAAACAAAAGAAGCAAGAAGACTCCTTATGAATTATGGTTCAAAAGGAAGCCAAACCTACACTACTTGCGAGTGTGGGGATGTCGAGCCATAGTTAGGCTAAATGACAATAAACGAAAGACTTTAGGTGAAAGAGGTGTTGAGTGTGTGTTCATTGGCTATGCCGAACACTCAAAAGCTTATAGGTTCTATGTGATAGGACCGAATGACTTCATCTCGGTCAATACCATTATAGAGTCTAGGGATGCCATCTTTGATGAAGATCGTTTCACCTCGGCTCCTAGGCCTAGGGAAGTGATCAACATGACCTTAGATGAGGAACACCCAAACAAACGTCGTAGGATTCAAGTTGAATCATGACAAGCCTCACATGGGCTTGACTCGGCGGAGATTGCTCCTTTGAGCACTATTTTGTCCCAAAAATCAATTTTCCAAGTGTTCTTGGTTGAAGGATCAAGGGATAATGAAATGGATCGTCACTCTTACTTTCATATAGATGAGGATCCAAAGACATTTGAGGAGGCCATGAAGTCTCAAGATATTGCCTTTTGGAAGGAAGCAATCCAAGAGGAGATGGACTCCATTGTGGGCAACCAAACATGGGAGTTGGTCAACCTTCCTTCCGGTTGCAAACCTTTGGGGTGCAAATGGATCTTCAAGAGGAAGATGAAAATTGACGGTTCAATTGACAAGTTTAAAGCACGCTTGGTCATCCAAGGCTTTAGACAAAGGGAAGGTGTTGATTACTTTGACACATACGCTCCGGTGGCTAGGATTACAACCATTAGGTTATTAATAGCTATGGCGGCTATACACAATCTAGTGATTCACCAAATGGATGTCAAGACGGCATTCCTTAATGGTGATCTAGATGAGGAAGTGTATATGAGACAACCCGAAGGATTTGTCTTGAAAGGACAAGAACACAAAGTGTGTCGCTTGGTCAAATCATTGTATGGACTAAAGCAAGCTCCAAAACAATGGCATCAAAAATTTGATGATGTCGTATTGTCAAATGGATTTAAGATAAATCAAGCTGACAAGTGTGTCTATAGTAAGTTTGATCATACCGGTCAAGGTGTGATCATATGCTTATACGTTGATGACATGTTAATCTTTGGAACAAACCAAAGACAAGTAGACCTCACCAAGGATTTCTTGTCTACTAAGTTTTCAATGAAAGACCTAGGTGAGGCGGATGTGATTCTAGGCATAAGAATCAAACGTGATGCTAAAGGCTTAAGCCTCACGCAATCACACTATATTGAGAAGGTTGTCAAACGCTTCCAATGTGATACGAGTACAAATGTTAGTACTCCTATGGACTCAAGTGAGAAGTTGATGCCTAACCAAGGATCGGCCGTTTCTCAACTTGAGTATGCACAAGTAATAGGATGTTGTATGTATGCAATGACTAGCACTAGGCCAGATATTGCTTTTGCTATTGGTAAATTGAGTAGGTACACGAGTTGTCCTAGCTCACAACATTGGAAGGCACTAAGGCGTGTGCTTAGGTACCTCAAGGGAACCATGGGTTTTGGCATCCTGTATACTAAGTATCCTTCGGTGATAGAAGGCTACTCAGATGCGTCATGGATCACTAATTTAGAGGATCACTCGTCCACAACTGGATGGGTTTTCTTGCTAGGTGGTGGTGCCATTTCGTGGGCTTCAAAGAAGCAAACGTGCATCACAACCTCGACCATGGAGTCCGAGTTTGTGGCACTTGCCGCTGCCGGCAAGGAAGCTGAATGGCTAAGGAATTTGGTTCTAGAAATTCCTCTATGGCCAAAACCGGTTTCTCCTATCTCAATTCATTGTGATAGTGCAGCTACGTTGGCTAAAGCTTATAGTCAAACGTACAATGGAAAATCAAGACATCTTGGTGTGAGACATAGCTCAGTTAGAGAGCTCATAACTCACGGTATATTATCGGTCGATTTTGTGAGAACACACAATAATCTAGCCGATCATTTAACCAAGAGCTTGGGTAGGGATTTAGTTCAAAAGTCAGCCAAGGGGATGGGGTTAATGACCTAAACTAAAAACGACTTGTCGTGGGACACCCAATTCGCATATGGCTTGATGCCTTATCCGAATTCAATGAGGCAAGCCCATTCCAAGAAGTTGTGAGCATAAAATGTCCATCCAAGGTAATGCTCTATGCCTATATAATATGTATAGTTTGAAATAAGCAATTTCTTAACAACTCTTTTGAAAAATTGCAATTATAGGTGCAAGATCATAAGAGAGTTGGCTACGTGAACGTGAAGTGTCAAGGCTTCTTCAAGGGAGTGTATGGTCGACTCGCCTTTATGTTCATTAGAGGATTAGGACACAATAGCCTTTAAATGTGTTATTTATTTGTAAGGGAAATGTAAATTTCGTGTATGTTGCCTTCATGTACTTAGACAAGTTAAGTGGTTCAATCCATTGGGACACCACGATTCTTTAGTGCAGAATGTGTAATTATACTAATTCAATAAATTCAATCGAAAGACATTTATGATTATGCGAATATTTTGTTTGGATGTATGTCTATAAAAAGTTTCTTGACTTTGCTCAAATGGGGGAGGAATGTTGGAGATTTGGGCTAAGTCTTCATTGTAACCATTGAGCTTGTCTCGAGACAAGGTGCAATGAGTTGTTCACATGTGTGTCACTATGGTCTGGGTTGCGGGAGGCAAGCCAAGTGACCGGCACTAAGAGCAACTAGTATTGTAAGGGGAGTCGAATCGAAGCAAGGTGATCTACGACAAGGTCAACCTGTGCCAGATTTTACAAGGCCGATACTTGGGGCTTTTTAGCCACGGTTTCTCGGCACACCTTTGGTTCTTAAGCCTTATATTGGCTAAAGAACATGTGGTTAAAAATTGGGAGCAATCCAAGCTCAAATGCTTAGTGAATGTCAATGAAGCAGCTAGTGAGCTTCTTTATGAGCTACACTAGCTTGAGCTAAGATATTGAGTATTTGCGGATCTTGGAGCTTACCCTAGCTATGTGAAAGTGAATAAAGCTCATTGGAATTGTTTGGACCAAGAAAAATATGCTAGCTCTAAGCTAGCTCCGGGGAGCGGTTTTGGGCTCCTTGTTTGGGCCTCAGGCCTCGGGCCTTTCTAGGGTTTCAAGGCCCATCATCCAAGCAACTTCCATGTAACTTCCTTAACCGCTTGTAACCGCTTTTAACCGCTTTTTGGTGGTTATAACTTCCCAAAAACGTTGGCCCCTATGCCTATATAAGGGAGAGCCATTTGCACTTGATGATTCATTCGTTTTTGCAACAAATAAGCTTTTAGTTCCATTGTATTGACATTGGATAGGCCTTCTTATAGCTTGTTTGCAAAACTCGAAAGACCAGTATAGTTCCTTTGTATTGACAAAGGATAGGCATCCATCTTAGATTGGTTTTGTATTGACGAAACCTAGGAATACCCTTTCTTTACAAAGTAAGACAAGTAAGTCATTTACTTAGTCTTTGTAACGTGTAACGTTTTATCCCACTAAGGTATTTGGATATTCCCGGTGTAGGGGAAGATACACTTAGAAGGAAAATTCTTTTATGAATGACTCATTACATAATCCAAGTCAATGTTTTAAACATATAACAATCGGTTTATAAGACTTGCAATTGAACTTAATTTATATTAGAGTTTCGTCTACTCCTTTCGGAGATTACAAACTCTTGGTTGGGTTTTGTCTACTCCTTTGTGGAGATTACAAACCTTTGTTAATAATTTGATTTCACTTCAAGATAATTATATATATGTGTATATATATTAATTTGATTGGCAATTGGGAGAACCGTCTACTCACTTAAGTGAGACTACGGCCCTTTGGTCTAAAACCGGACACCGAAATCCAACAAAGGTTAGATTGAAGACTTAGCCCAAATCTCCAACATAATGCGAGTTATCTTCGAGTTGGATTGTGAGAGTATCATCCGGAAGCTCAAGATGAAATTTCCACTGAGGGGACTGTCAGGGGAGTGGTGAATAGGATCAAGAAGTGCTCGATGGAATTCTATGTTGTTAGATGGATCCACACTAAGAGAGAGGGGAATAATGTTGCTCATTTCCCGGCGGCTGCTAGGCCTGAGGTTACGATTGTTTATGATGTATTGGATGAATTTCATGGTGGTATAATGGAATTTCTGCCTTCTGACAATTTTAATGGATATCCTTCTCAAAAAAAAGTTTACCTTCCTCTTCTCTCCTTTCATGATTGAGAAGAAAAACTTGAAAATAATATCGTTCAATAGATTTAATGGATGATTTATGCGAAAATCTTACACATTATATGATTGCGGTTGTGAAGAAAAAAGAGGAATCGAGAGGAAGATGAAAAAGATGCTTCATTATTTCGCTTCTCCATTTTACTCTCGACTACCTTTTAATATAATCCGTTGGTTGAATTATATCTAATGGTCCATATTACCCCCACAATAACATACCATATCAATTGGATTTACCGAACCATTCCATAGAAATTAAACTCAAAACTATCATTTTAGAGAATTTTTTCATAATTTTTTTTTTCATAATTAGAAAAACATTTAATATTCTAATTCAATCACTAAACAAAAGTATTGTATACTATATACTTACCTGACGATAAAAAGGCACATAATTTTATATTTTAATGCCTTGACATTTTATAATTTAAAATTAATTTTTAGCAAATTCAAACACATTCTTGGTGTCTTTTTGGGAAAATTGGGTTAGAAATAACAGAAATTAATAATACACGTTCACACAACCCAACCTAAAAACTAATGTGTCTAATATTATTAAACACATGGTTGTTAAAAAATAAATAATTAGGAGAAATAACGGTGATGAGGTTACCTTAATTTACATATAATGTTAAGTTTTATCATAAAATATTGATTATAGAAGTAGTGATTGTAAGCTGCATTGCTTTCATTTAAAAAATAAGTCGCGTATTATTGCAATTGGCTAATATATTAGTCAATTAAGTTAGGTCAATCTTCTTCTAATTTAATGAACTAAGGCTGTTCGTCACAATTGTCCCCAAACTTCATTATTCATTTTTCGTCACATACTTAGATTTTTGAGTTGACAATCTTGAATTTTGAGTGTAAATGGATCAAGACGAGTTTTTCATGAATGACAAGCTCTATGAAGCAGCAAGGTTAAAGGGTTCGGATATACCTTCATTTAGCGACGCTGAGTTTATCCTCAGCAGAACTCCCGACGAAAGCAGCAACGTCGTTCACATTGCAGCTCAATACGGAAACCAGAGGTTTATCGAGACAATCCTAACCCGGTTTTCATACGACCGTCGGCACCTTATTATCTGTCAACAGAATTCGAAAGGAGAGACTCCCTTACACCTTGCGGCTTGTTACGGAGACATGCAAACCGTTGAAACGCTACTCGCTGCACATTCCGATGAAGGCGTGGCAAAACCTTGTTGGAGCGTCGGAGATATGCGAGGAGATACGCCTCTTCATAAGGCTCTTAGATGTAAGCATGAGGATATTGCGTTGTTGTTGCTCGATAGAGATGAAGAGTTGCTTTGTCGTTGTAACGATCTGGGTGAGAGCGTTGCTTATCTTGCTGCCAACAATTTCGGTTTGCGGTTTCTCCGGTCGATTATGGATCGTAATTGTTACGACGATAGTAATTTAAGCTTTTCCGGTTCGTTTGGTCAAACGATTTTTCACCCCCTCAGGAAGTTTCCCGGTAAGTCACATTCATCCCTATCTCTAATTTATCATATTATTTTATTGAATTAGTTAATTACTTAGGCTCATTTGGTTGAATCAAGAGAAAATAAATATATGTATAAACATATATAATTAAATCAAAATCGAGAAGAATGGTTTAATAAGGCTTTTTTTTTTTTTTTTTATCTTTTTGTATTGTTGATATAATCAGGTATTTAGTAATTTCACATTTATTTTTAATTTTAAAATTAAGGATATGAAGGGAGTTTTATAGAGAAGTTAAAATAAAACTCTATAAATAGGATTTTTTTAGGTTTGGGTTCGCATTTAGGTTCCGGTTCGGGGTTTCGGTTCCGGTTCGGTTCAGAGTCGGCTCGGGTTCCAGCTCGGGTTCCAGTTCGGGTTCAGGTTCAGATTCGGTTCGGGTTCCAATTCGGGGTTCCGGTTCGGTTCAGACTTGGCTCGGGTTCCGGTTCGGTTCAGGGTCGGCTCGGGTTCCGGTTCGGGTTCAGATTCGGTCAGGTTCCGGTTTGGGGTTCCGGTTCGGGGTCGGCTCGGGTTCAGGGTCGGCTCGGTTCCGGTTCGGTTCAGGGTCGGCTCGGGTTCCGATTCAGTTCATCGGTTCAAGTTCGGTTCGGGTTTGGGTTTGGGTGAGTTTAGGGTTACGGGTTTACTTTGAAATCACCAATTAGCCCTTTTATTTTATCTTTATAAATAAATAAAAGGAACTTAGTTTGTCACTTAAAAATAAAATGAGCCTATTTAACGCTCTTCTTTACAACAAAAAGGCCCACCCTCCTATCTGCCATTTAATCCAATATAATTTCATTTTATGTAATTTTAAGTGAATAATATAAGATTAGAAAGTTTCAAGACACTATAGAGTGTAGATAGATAAAATCGTGGAAATAAAACTAATTCAAAAAATAAAAACATAATAAAAATAACTAAAATTTATTTTTATTTTGATCTTATAGTTACAACCAAACGGTCCATATCTACCACTTGTTGTGAAATCACGTGGCTACAATCCCTTTTATCCGACCTTGACGTTCATCAAACATCACCTCCATCCTTCATTGTGACAATAAGGCTTCCATCCACATCGTATCAAACCCCGTCTTCCACGAACGAACTAAACACATTGAAATAGATTGTCATGTTATGCGAGAAAAGGTTCAACGTGGCACCATCAAGACCAAACACATATCGACTCTTCAACAACCCGCCGATATTTTCACCAAACCATTACATCCCAAACAGTTCCACATTCTTCTCACCAAATTGGGTGTCATCAACATCCACTCCAACTTGAGGGGGAGTAAAGAAGAATCAGCAATTTCAACTTAGGATCTCCAACGTTCATCTCCTTCCTTTTATCACATACATACTTCCCTAGTTTATTCATAGAATATTATCCCATATTATCTTATTACCTTGCATATAGATTTTACTCTTTGTATATTGCTGTATATATACTCCTTGTAATTGTCTTTGTTAGTACAATGAATAATATACAAACCTACTTCATATTCAGACTCTTTTAGAATATATATAGAGCGGATTAATTGAGTTCACCTGCATATGAGAGGTGTCTTGCCGTCCATGATTGAATTTTACTGGTGAGTCGATGGATAAGTGGTTGGTAATCTGCAATAGCAAGCCTCTTTGCTCACAGAGGAACTCTCACATAGTGAAAGGGGAGTTTTCCGGCCTCGAAGCCGACCAATCTTGTAATTGTAGCTTGTTCGCTTTCCTAGACACCACTAAAAAATGGTGGTCTTGTTGATATTGACTTGAAGCCCTGAGATATGACCAAACTTTTGAAGAGTTTCTTTGAAGCTTTGGATTGAGGTGTTGTATCACTTGCAGAACATCATAAGGTCATTTGCAAAACAAAGGTGAGTAATCCGAGGACGAGAGCATTTTGGGTGGATATTGAAGTTCAGATTGGTGTTGTTGTGGATCATGTTGGGGAGGTATTCGAGCGCAATGACAAAGAGGGAGGGGGAGAGAGGGAAGCCTTGCCGAAGACCTCTGGAGCCCTTGAATGAAGCAGTAGCTATGCAGGTCCTTATGTAGTTGATAAAAGGTGAGGGAATCCAACAAGGTTCGGGACGGTGAAACGAAATCATGGTCTATGGTGTCAAAAGTCTTGCGAATATCAACCTTAATGGCACAATGAGGGGAGATATGGCATCTTCCATAGTTCTTGAAGAGTTCTTGACATAGGAGTATATATATTGTGCTTTATTGATCTACCTTTTACAAAGGCTCCTTGGTAATGTCCAACAATGTCAGGGAGAGTAGTGTCGATTCTATTAGCGATTATTTTTGCAATGATTTTATAGATGAAACTATATCATGAGATTGGTCGGAAATCATTAGGAGTGGTGGGATTATCGACTTGAGCAAGATGTTGGTGTGGTTTATTTGATGGAGAATTTTCCCTGTCTAGAAAAAAAAAATCAAGAATGACATCACTGAAGTTTTCTCCTATAACATCCTAGGATGTTTTAAAGATGTGAGAATTAAACCCGTCGGACCCAGGGGATTTGTTCTCTCGGTGTCTCTCATTGAGAAAAGAGCAGTTTTGATCTCATTGATAGAGAGCGGGGACATGAGCGTGTGATATCTCTCAACAGGGAGTTTGGTGAGGTTAAGAGGGGGCGTTTGGTTCTGTGGTGGAGGGAAATGCTCAAGGCCGAGGAGTCTAGATCCGATTTGCTGATTATGCCAAGTATAGTGACAACCCGAGTATGGATGGTCAATGAGATTGGTGGATGTGAGGCATGAGGCGAGTTCAATGGAGTCTTGTGTGATAGTTGGAAGGAGGTGGACAAGTTTCTCACCCGAGGAGAGGGTGACATTAAAGTCACCAAGGATGGTCCAGGGGGAGGAAGTGATTGTGCTGAGAAGGTTTAAGTCAAGCCAACGAGGGGCGAGGAGGGGGTGGTTGTCGTTTGGGTGGATATGACAGTGGATAAGCATGCATACATAATAATCCTTGATTATTTTCCAATTCATTGTCTCCACTTGATGTGTAGCCAATCATCGACTGAGTTGATGAACATTTTTGTTTCTATGATATCTTACATAAATGAATTTAGGTCCTTTAGAAATACTCGGGTTTTGATACTAAATTATTGCTTGCTACTTGAGTTGGGTAATTTGTACACTAATTGAGAGTTGAGATGTCAACCTGAGAGTTAACATGACCGGTGGAAATAACTAGATTACAAGTGACGAGAGTATTTGTTCCAAGTATATTGAAAAATTATCAATTTATTTTCTCCTTTTCCTCCCACTCGAAAGACGAGGTGTTCTGCATAAATACGGACCCTTAATTAGGTTTGTTTTCTCCTATATATCTAGTACAATATTTGTAAAATTAGAAAGTGTTCGGATGCTTTTACATTGTGATTATCTCTAGTTCTTGTTCTAGGTTATTGGTTGTACGCATCGGATCAATTTTGTTGCTACAAGTAGACATTTTATGTTCGGAGATGTAGGTGTGGACCGATTCACCATCACTTCTATTTTAGCAGGATCAACATGATATATTTGCGCACCATGGGCAAAAGGCAAAAGAAGATATAAATTTGTAAGTTTAGTTTATTTGCTGAATGCATTTTCATAGTCTTTTAAGTTTTAGAATATATAAACGGATAATCTAGATATTCACAAATAAATTGTCCAATTCGACTAAAATCGTATTCACTATAGTTTTACTCTATTGTGTGCACCGTTAAGTTGTTAGTGGTATAGATTGTTTACGGAGCACTTTAAGTTGTGAGTGCTATAGATTGTTTCTACTGCTGGAAGTTCCAGCAATTGAAACATTTGTTGCGTTCATAGCCTGGAACTAACGTAATCTTGTTGAGTTCATACATACGATAAGTTTAAATTATTTGTTGCGTTTGCATAACGATAACTCAGATTCATCCAACTTTATACTTTCACTTTATTTGTAACATCACTAAAGTTTTGAGTGTAGTAGATTGTCAATTGTGTGGAATTTGGGACTATAACGCTCGTATGCAGACAACTCCAGTCGAAGATCTGAGTCCAAGTGTCAACAATTAAGGCATTAACCAATATCAAGTCCGTCTCCCCCGTTACTCCCCGATAGACAAACTACTGTGAAACCTGTAATTCTTTATATAAAACGTTAATATCACTAAAATATATTTGTGTGGATTTTTATTTTTAATTATACCACAATTTCGATATATTTTTTAAATATTCTTATCAAACAATTTTTAATTTTGTTTTCCACATTTCTTTATAAGTTGATTAGAAAACTTTTTATTCTAACTTTAATATATAAATATATAGTTCATCGATATATGAGAGTATAATCAATAAATCAACACAAATTTGTTTTATAATATTAATGTTATATCTACTTTTTTTGGTGAGGAATCTGGACACATTTTTAACAGGGCGTTAAAGTATTAAAGTCAATTCCATATATTAATACATTCTCATTTTCATAAATTATAAAAAAGATTAATTCCTATATTTTTTTTAACAAATTATATCAAATCTACATAAATTCTTACGATCATTAAAAACTATATCCAACAAATCTTTTTACTGTAAGATAAAAATATTTTTTTCTCATATTTATTTTTAAAAATTATTTATTATTCACATTTTCTAAAAAAAAACGGTACAAGAGAAAGAGAAATAGATTGTTTGAAGATAAAACAAATCATAGCTAAGATCAAATATAATATTTATTTATTTCTGGTTAAACCGGCTGATTTTACTTTTTAACTAAAGGTGTATTATTTTATATTTCTTTACCAATCTGTGTTATTTAGTGATGAATACTATATTTTTATATAATTTGATAAATAAATTTAACACATTATTATCGATGTACTAAAAACAATATGAGTATGATGCACATGTCACATGTGCAGTTCATATGCACGCGAACTCGGTCTACGAGCCGTTTGTATCGAGTTTTAACATTAAAACTCCATTACAAACAATCAGAACTTGAATCATTAGACGGTACCAAAAGCAAGGGAGTATATCCTAGCTACAACAATTTATAATCATGATAGGACAAGGAAATCTATAAGCTAAACCCTAACTAGCTATCAGTACTATACAATCAGATGACGTCATTGAAGTACTAGCATGAACCGAAAGCGAAGATCCCCACGATACACCACGACAAACAGGACATTCATGCTGCTCATTCCACACAAACCACTGGTCGATGCAAACCTTGTGAAACCGGTGACCGCACGGCTCTAAAGTCCGACGAACGACACCGTTTTGGTCTCTATCATAATCCTCGTGACAAATCGCGCACTCGATACACCCCATCGCGATCTCCTCCGTCCTCTGTTGTTGCTGTGGACGACGTTGTCGTACGAGGTATGAACAGTACTCCATTATGTTGGATATGCAGTAATCTATTTCGGCTACTATGAGAAGTATAAACGGTACAACGATGATTACAACGCAAAAATATAAGTAGAATCTGCGAATTGTCCACATGGAGGACTCCAGCTCGCCGCCATTGTTACAACAATCTTCCATGGCGGCTGAATTTCCTGAGGCCATGAGGGTTCCTAAGGATTTTGTGCCGCTCTATACAAGCCGATTATAAATATATTTAGTAATTATTGATAAGATAGATTATATTAATATTACATTATCTTACGTATCCTATCGTTTGTATTTGTGATTTTCTATATAAAAGGTTAACATATTATAATATTTGCGGATTTTCAAAGCCTAGGGTCCTGTACATTAAGTTAACTAGTTTAGTGTTTTCAGAAATTGTTTATAACTCTAAGGTTATAAATTACTAATTTATTGTCCGTATTTTTGATTAAAAAAAATATTAATTACTATTATTATTATTACTATAAGCAAAAATTAATCTATACACTTTTTTTTTGGTTAAAATCTATAAACTAAATTGACTTAAACAGTAAAAAAAATAAAAAATTTAAGATCTACCAAACCGAATTAACACACAATGTAATTATTTTTGGATAAATTTAAAACATGTATTAGCACTTAACTTAATAAACTTAATTAGAACATTTTTTTTTTTATCAATTTCCGATTATAGTTTTTTAAGATACGGGTAAAAATTACGTAATTAGTTACCATAAGATCCGGTAAGATATTATTATTGTTAATCGAACTAATTATTTGTAAAATAAATTTAAAACATAAATTAGTACTTAACTAAATAAACTTAATCAAAATAATTTTGAATTAGTTCCGAGTTAAATTTATAATATACGGTTAGAAATCACACAATTAGTTATCATAAGATCTAGTAAGATATTATTGTTGTCAATCGAACTAATAAACTTTTTTTGAATTTTCGATTGTCAATTGATTTGATAAGACAATTTAATATACGAGCATGCTATAACCATACATTATTACACAAGATTGCATATTTGATTTAGCTCATCAATATATAACAACCTTTTGGCTGATTATACCTGTATGTAACTAAATTTCAACATCAGAATATTCTCCATGAACAAAACCGAGTTTCTTGCTCAGTTTTGTGACCTGGGCAGCATGGTTAAATGTCACCGGCCCCTTTCATACTTCCCTTCCGGGCTACGGCATAGAAAAATAGCATGGGAACTCGATTAACTGAACTATCTACATCATGAGCAACTCTAATCATCCAATACCCTTTTTTGCATGTGTAGTGTATTTTTGACATCCAAATTAAGAATTAGTGCAACATCTACGTGCAAATTCACGTATCTCGTCCGGTGTTTCAATTTCCAAATTACATCTGTCCATACCCTAGGTTGATTACTCATTGACATAACCATTATCAACTCAACATTAGTAGTAGAAAAGAACATGCATATTTCTTCTCTATTCCATTTTGTGGTTCCACTTTGCATTAAATCATCAGAGATGAATATCATACATGTTGATCGAATAACAAACAAAATATTCGGTTCAATTACAAATATTCACAGAAGCTTATACTTCTGATGAGCAATAAAAATAATAACTACCTTGTTCATAATGTTCATTTGTATCTTTAGCTTTAGTTAGAAGCAGAATAAAGTAATCACCATACCTAAAACAACAATCAGGACTATGAAACGCTTATCTTTCTTAGACGAATGATCATTAGTTATACAAGACCAGCTGCCTATGATGTTAATGCAAACTCCATTGCACATTACTTCTTTGGTTGCTTGCACTCATTAATGTCTGTAGAAAATGTATCAATTGAATCCATCAAGACACAAAATCTCCCAAAATACACCCTGCAAACAACCTAAAAATCTATAATACTCCATATTTAGAAGAAAACTTTAACCAGACAACATTTACTTCGTAGGCATCAAAGTCTGGATGTGTAGATTTCCTTGAACTAATCGACAAATAAGCCTTTCCTTTAAAAATCAACCTAAATAAACCATGCCTACAAAACACAGATTCAAAATCATTAAAAAAAAGGTCAATAACTCTAAGAAGCAATATTTTTAACTGAAAATAAGAGTATGAATATTTGAAACTAACCTGAACCTGGGTAGTTACCTTAATTCATCATGTTCTTATTCTTCTTCACACAGAAATATCATGGCTTTTATGTTTGTTTGAAGTCATACTTTGGATGTCAAACTGGTCTTCCAATGTAAGCAACTCTATTAAACCCCCCGTTTGGTTGTAACTTCGGAAACAGAAACGGAATGGAAACGAATCTAGTCCACATATGTACTTTGTTCATGGAATCATTCCGGTTGGTTTCATGCAAAATGCACTTGTTTCCACCAACTTTGTTACCCTATAGGGTATTAAAACTAATCAAATTCTACCACAATTAGTTCAAACCACAAGGGATGATTCCGAACAATTTCATGAACAAGGGTGTACGTATGGACTAGATTCGTTTCCATTCCGTTTCCGTTTCCGGAGTTTAAACCAAACGGGGGCTAAGTATTAATCTTTCTAATTGTCTCTCTTCCTTGTTGCACTGGTACCATCCAATTGTCAACAGTCAACTTACAAGGAAAGAAAAATAGGCAACCACGGGTTACAAATTTCTCACTGGCATTACTCTTTTGCTTTGTTGCAGGGTTACCACAGGCAACATGGCATAGGAATTTACATTTAAGCGATTAAATCATTCTTAATCAGTTCGGAATTTCCACATTTCTTCAACCCCTAATATGAAATCAGTGGACTTGTTGAGCAGCAAACTGTAGATGCGGACACCGTGGATCTGAGACTCGCGTGCCTAAACCAGTTAAATTCACTTGATATTAAATAATAAATATTAATAGACTTGTAGACCTAGCAAAATGAAATGGAATCAACTTGAAACAGAAAATATATGTAATTAAGTTTAACGTTGAAAATTTTAATTAAACCCGACTCTACACATTTTGCTTGACACAGCCCAACATAACATGAACGTGAAAGACCTAAAGGAAATTAACCACGAGATTGTTGCTCCTTAACTTCTTCATTTATTCTTGTTATCAACAAGTTCTTACATGCCAAACTTATATGTATAAAGAAGGCCTGAGACAACAAAGGCTACTAGCTATTATTCCTAGACATCATAAGCGATACATATCAGTATATCACCAAGTAAGAATGTGAAGAAGTTTCTTCTTGTGGTGTGAATTTACATTACTTAAATATCTGTGTTACATCTATTTTACACAGACGGATCCTATCCAAGTTCACACTAATGCTCGACCACAGGTTCATCCCTCCGATCCGATGCATGCTTTTTTCGTTCGAAATTTAATACTTAATGTATGATGCTATCTCTCATTCTCAATATTAAAATTTACTGCATGTAAAACTTCAGTTACTCAACAAAAGACTCTCTTGGCACTTCGCCTTTTGAAAAAAACCTTCAAAAAAATGGACTCACAGGTCTCCTATGAGGTTTGTCCAATTCTACCCATGGATGATTAGATTAATCATCCAACAATAGAACTTAAAATGAATTGAGCATGAGAATCTCATCCAACAATAGAACTTAAAATAAAATTACCTCTTCTCTTTTCTTTTGTAGATCCTCAAAAGCATCCTTCTCAGCTGGTGAGTAAGAATCATGAAGTTATTTTATTAAAACAGATGGTTGAATCCAAATAGTTGAAGAGAAATATGAAAAAATAATACCTATAATAGACACTGCTAATATGCAAGCAGAATTTCAATCTATTGAATATAGAGTGAACCGGGTTTAGTTGTAAACCGGTTCATGAACAATGATATATATAGAAATTACAGATTGTATAAGACTTCAAGTCCAGATTGAATAAAACAAGCAATACTCTGTTCTTGGAGTATTCTACTTTCCTTCACTATAATCTTTGATTTTGTGATATACAGTTCACCATTAGTGAATTATTTCTAAATCTTGAAATGGTACCAGAGCAGGACACTGAATAATTCATTGATTCGTGTCTCATGTTTTCTCTGATTTGTTTTGAGTCTTCCGTGCAACATATTGCTTGAAGATCTCATCCAAGCATCATGGTGACCAATCCGAATTACCAGCACAATTCGCATGGCTATCCATCACTCAATCAACCATCGACGTTGATGAATGATCCTTTGGCCATGACATCTTTGATAATCAAGGTTCGCAATTGGTTTTTGTTCATTTCGACGGCTTGAATTTTTTGAATTCGGGAAGATCGATTAAGATGGCTCTTGGGGCTAAGAACAAGTTAGGATTTATTGATGGAACTTGTAAACAATCCAAAACAAACCATGTTGAGAAAGAAAGATGGACTCGTGCAGAATTTATGGTTAGATGTTGGATCTTGAACTCAATGATTGGAAAATTTTTCTGCAACTTTCATGTATGTGACCTCTGCCAAAAAACTGTGGGATGAGGTGAGTGAAAGATATGGAAAGACTAGGGCTATTCACCGGTTCGGACCGGATCGGAAATAGACCGAAAAATTCGGCCCAGGTCCGGTCTAAAACCTGATGGACCGGAATTTTTTTTTTTAAATTTAAAAAAAAAAAATTTAAAATTTTTTTTCCATTTTTTTCGCACCAAGCTTATTGCGGACCGGATCGGACCAAGAGTTGATTAATTAATTTTAATATTTTTATTTCACTAAAATTTTAATTAATTTAATTTTTTTTTCAAAATATCTTTTTTTAAAAAAAATATCGGTCCGGAGCGGACCGGTTTTGGACCGAAATTCTTAGACCGAGGACCGGACCTGTTTGTTTCGGACCGGAAAATGAACAGTCCTAGGAAAGACTAATGACCCTTTACATTATCAACATAAGAGGACATTGACATGTTTAATGCCGGGTACAATGTGAACAACTGATTATTACAGTCAATTTTAGCTTCTATGGGATGAAATATTGAATTTAGAAGTATTACCGAGATGTGAATGTGGAAAATGCTATTGTGCAGTAGTCAAGAAAATTAATAATGACAATAAACTGATGCAATTTTTTATGGGACTGAATGAAAATTTTGAAAATTTTAAAGGAGTCGAGGGACACATTTTGTCTCTAGACAATTCTTTCAAAGTCAACAAAGCATTCTATCTTGTGCAACAGGTTGAGAGACTGAAGCTTGTCACTGAAAAGTCTCAGACAACATCCGCCAATAGTGTTATGAATGCTAGTAAAGGAAATGAGAACAATTTAGGGAGAAAGGATAATATACCCAAGGATGACAAATTGTGTAAAAACTACAATATTAAGGGACATACCAAGGAGTTTTGTTATAAACTCATTGGTTATCTTGATAGGAGTAAAGCAAAGGAAAACATGGGTTTTACTAATTTTTGAGCAATAAAGAAGTTTTTTTTTTTGTTTGCACTGGCGGTCCGCCATTGCGGAAGAGGAAGAGGGATTCCTTAAACAGTAGAGAGGATTTGAAGTGTATGGTTTTCATACTACTAACTAACTATTTATGTTTTCCAATATACTAGAATATATCATAATTCTGGATGAAATGAACCGTTTTACCTAAATGGTTCTCGTAATAATTTGTATTCTTTCATCCTTGTTCTAGTTTTTAGCGGGAAAAAAAAACAAACAAACAAGCTAGTTCTCCTTTTAACTATTAAAAGGTTTTGGTACATATATCTCAATAAGACAATATAAGTCATACGAGTCTTGTTTCTTTTTTTTGAAAAAAACTTATACATAAAGTCTACAAGAAAATCTAATTTCCAAGAATAAAAATAAAATTTTGTTCAACAAAAGAAAAATTATACAAAATCATTTTTCATTCTTCTGTCAAGCTTTTGAGATCACTCTATCTTTGAGTAAGGGACTCTTGTATTTCTTCCAAAGACATCTCTTTAGTTTCAGGCACCAACTTCACAATAAACAGAATGGCAAGAGCATTAATCCAACCAAGAACGAAGAATGCACCTGCAAGAGATATCATATCACGATAAGTGCGAGTTCTCGACTTGTCGTAAGCAAGTTAGATGCAAAATAAGATAGAGATCGATAAGGAACCTGAATAGCTCCATTCTGTCACAAAGTTGAATGTGTACGATAGGATCCCGATGGTTATGCTTGCAACCGCAACTGCAAGGCTTCCGGCTGATCCTTTTACATTCATGGGAAAAATCTACTGGAGAGAAAATTAGAACTATGTACATATCAGATCACATGTATTAGAATTATTAGATTTATAAGTGTACCTCAGACATGATGAGGTATGGTATTGGTCCCATGCCTAAAGTGTATGCCCCACAGTAACCCTAAAGATCAAAATTAGTTTATACCATCAATCACAAACTGTAAATTTTATCTTTTTATCCGTCCCGGGACTTAAACGTGGAGGGTACATGTCCCGTGAGTCACACGCATAAACACATAGGGTTCCCTACTTAAAAAAATAGCTATAGGAGGTGTAATCCATAGACTAATACGTTAGGCTCACAACTTATTGTGTTATCGACGTGAGACATTTTATCCCTTACATCTCAATAAAGACAAACTCAATATTATTAAATATATAGTCTTACCCATAAACCCAATACTATAAAGTATGGACTTAGATTCTCCAAGCAGTCATGTTCTAGAAGCACGAACATAAACCCCACAAGAAAGCAACAAAACACCATTGTAACTGTAGATATCTGTGAAAGGTACAGTTGGTTGTGAGATTTTTGCACTGAATTTCACTGCATAATAATCATAGAACGTATCTAACCATTAGAAGGAGTCGTCTTCCATATTTGTCTATCAAGTAGACACCGATGGCAGACGATGGGATCTGTAGTTAAAAATTTGTCTTATAAGAAGATCAAGATCTTGTTAAAGTCCAAAACGACCCGTAAATTAGGATCATGTGTACTCCTCCTTCTATTGTCAAATGATTTTATCCTAAAATTAATTGACAATAGAAAAAACTAAGTGAACCAACCCTTTTATACTATGTTCGGAGTCTCCTAACTTTATATGTGAAACGTTATAGTCTCAACAATAACCACATTATACCTGAATAACGGCCAATCCAACTGATCCAATAGAACTAGAAAATCCTGTCAAAAGACAAATGTTATAATCTCAACAATAATCACATTATACCTGAATATTTCTGTACTAATAAGTCATATGTAAAAGAATTCATTTTCAGGTCAGACAGGATTTTTGAAATAGCTCGGACCCAAAATAGTAGGTTCGGTTTTTTAGTCTTTCCTTCAAAAAAAAAGTTTACGGTCCGGCCTCTACCTTTAAAAGAAATTCCAAAAGCCAATTTACATTAGTGTAACGGTTCAAAAACTCAAAGGTGATAACCCCTTACCAATATCCGGAATGGGGCGTTGTTCGGTTTTATAGCCAAATTAATTCGGGAAAAATAATCCCGAAAATCCAAGTTACGTTGGGTACAAAAAAAAAATTTAGTCAGAGTAATTCCCAAATTTAATATTCCACAATAACACCCATATAATTCAACAATAATCCCTCATCATAACGCATCCGCATCCATTAAAGAATGGTTTTTTTCCCCCGATTTAGGTCTAAATCTATACCAAAGAGTTGTCCTCAGTATAGCTAGAAAAGGTTTGATACCAGCAGCTTCTAGGATCGATGATGCATAAAACGTGACCCCTCCGGTGGGTCCTCCAAGTCCCGCAAGTACCAAAAGTCCAAGTACAACCTTAAAAACGATCATAATCAAACAAACCACAAGTCCAAGGAGCAAATGACAACAAAAATTAGCAATAATTATATATATATATGTTGGATGACTTACTACTAAAGACCGTGCGTATTTTTTCTGGAACAAACCCAAAAGGTTCACTTGAGCTATTTGTTGTACCTGTTCATTCAGCTCCTGAAACATAATGAAGTTGTGTGTATCATATATTAATTAGAAGTTTCATCATTAATCTTATTTCATATTATAAGGATATATAGGTCAAAGTAATACTTCTATATCAGTCACTTCTGGAGATATATCAATGTTATCTCCCCTAAGACGATGTAACACATTCTTGAACTCCATACCTCGACCGAGTTTTGCCTGCACAATCACGTACTTTATGCGTCAATAATCAAAGCACCCTATAAATTCGTTAAAATCAAATAATAAATAAAGTAAAAACATTCACCAAGAATCGAGGTGACTCTGGAATCACGAATAAGCCCAAAAGTTGTACTACACAAGGAATGATGCCTATCAAAACTAGGATGCGCCAAGGGATCAAAGATCCAACGAAATATATTACTACGATTCCGGAGGATTGCATCAACTAAATCAAGGCAAATTTTCAAAAATTGTGTCATCATTAACGGAATATTACATTCGACTTCTAAGTTATATGTGCGACTTAAAATACGCATGTACCTGTGTTAACATTACTAATCCTCCTCGGAGATTCTTGGGTGTTATCTCCGCTACATAAACCGGAACCTAGATTGCATGCAAGTGTAAAAATCACGATACGTAGGTTATATTTCTTTCTTGTTCAAACAACATCAGATTTACAGCCATTACCACGTAAAGGGAAAGCCCTAATGAGATTCCTACGAAGAATCTACCCACGTCAAGAGACCATGCTGCCTGACATCGCCAAATTTGACACAAGATTAAATATTATAACTGTAATAAACATAATAGGAACACTGTAAAACTGTACACTGGTGTCATAAACTCATAACCTTGGAGATTGAGATTGTTATCCAACCAATGAGGCTTAAGATACCTGAGAGACCTATTGCCTGCATGCATGTGTAAATTTATGTTATTCACTCATAGTTGCATATGAATGAAACCCGGCCAATACATAAGTGATAAGTCTGAAATTGCGTCTAAAACCGATTGACGTAGAAGGAATAGTCCACAAATAGATCTATTCGAGGCGGGTCGCCTGAAGAAAAAAAAAGGATGGGTATATAGACTTGGACCGGAACCTAAACCGACGGTTTAGGTTTCCGAAACGGCGGTTTAGGTTTGGCCCAAGACCAAACTTAAACCTAGCATGTGAAAACGGGCAAACCGTTGGTTTGCCGGTTTAGCCACGGTTTGTTAAAAATAAAAAAAATTTGAAAAACCGGCTTTGAAGCAACCGTCGGTTTAAACCGACAGTTAACTGACAATTTTGGTGGTTAAAACCGTCAGAATGAAAAAAAATTAAAAAGCCGAAAACCGACGGTTTAACAAACCAAAACGTCGGTTTAAACCGTCGGTTTTAATGTTTGTTTTTTTTAAAAAAAAGCCTAAACCGACGATTTACCATCAAAACCGTCGATTTAAAAACCGACGATGTTGGCTGGTTCAAACCGACGGTTTACGTTTTTTATTTTCACAAACCTAAACCTAAACCGTGAACCGTCCCAAACCTAAACCGGCGGTTTGGGCCGGTTTGAAAACCGTCGGTTTGGCGGTTTGAATCAAACCGAGCCCATCACTATGGGTATATATGCCCTGTTCTTTTGGAAGAGTGGATAAGTGTTCGAAATCTTTATGTTTAAGAGAGTATAAATCAGAGGTTTTACCAGTGATCCTGAGAGCTAGCTTTCTTGGACATTTTTACGACTGACACGGTCTATCATTTTTTCTCTTCACAGGTGGTGCTTTGTGTTCGTTTGATTTTCTTTTCCTTTTTTCTTCTTTATGTATTAGGTTTGTCAAAGTATGACCGTTAATCCGTCGGCCACTTCGTGGTTTTTCGATTTGCTAGTTTTCGCAAGAAAATCAAGTTTCTTACCATCCGTGTTTTAAAGAAGACAAGTACATTAAATACATGAATTCGCCTGAAAACCGATATATATATATATATGGATGATGAAATGTTAATTTCTAAGATGAAATGTTATTCTCATTCGTTTGGTGGTACGTACATGTGATTAAGGTGAAATGTCACTTTCATCCTTTATCATTCCCAAAATTTCATAATCTATAACCAACGCCCATAATTATACTACATCACATATATGATTTCATAAAATATATTAAATATAAGTACAGCATATATATATATATATATATAGACCTTAATTGTATTGCTGAAATAATTTGAATGTATTATAATCAAAGTCGAGCGAAACGTAATAAATTTACAATGCGGTCGAACTATACAATTATGTTCAAAGTTAATACCTTTCTATCGAAATGAATTAATTTTGGTCGTTAAGTATACTCCGGTCGAAATGTTTAATTTCGATCGTATTGTATTCATTCCGGTCGAAATGTTATTGTACAATGTCGATGGCTTTATATTAATTGTTTGGGTTTAATTAAAACAAGCCCTTCCAAATGACATGTGATAATTTTAATTGATTAATTTGTTTGTTTGAGCTTAATAATAATCAGGCCTAATTTTATTTTTAAAAAAAAACCAAGTCCATTTAAAACAAGAACCGAATGGGCTAAATTTGTATTAATTTGTTTTTAAAGTTGTTTATGACAAAAGACATATTTTTTAGGGCAACGTCAAAAAACGCAACCAAAAAAATTGAAGAGGTTTCGCCTGAAGCATAAACAACTTCATTCATGTTAGGGATAAGCAAAATTCCTTCATTAACGGTTATTCTCATTAAAGATTAAACCAGGATAAGTATGCATGGCTTAAGCAAGTAAATCTGCGGCAAAATCCTTTGAGACAACCAAATTCGGTTGCAATTGATCTCTTTTTGGCTTATAGATCTGATCGAGGTTGGGTCTCGGTGAGTTCTCAAGAGCGAAGAAAGCAAGGAATCAAAAGCGGATCTGTAAGATACAACTTTATCAACCTGTTAACTGATATTTATTCATTGCTTTGATCAAAGCTACATGATACACCAAAAAAACTTTCTCAAGAATGAAGAGGAGTCTGAAATCAAAATCGAAATCGAATCCAACTTTTTAACACAAACAGTAGAAAATTTAACATTCCTTTTCCTTTTTTCTTTGAAACTTTCCAATACTTTGTTCATGTTAGAAGAATGGGATTTATGAGCCAAAATAGTGTTTAGGTGTGGGAAATCAAGAGCCAAACTCTTCATCTATTCGCGGTGAAGCGAAACCGACAACGGCCAGTGAATGGTAGATTGAAACAAGAGTAAAGGTACATTTGGGTTGTTGATAAAGGAGGTGAAACTTTTGGCAACCGATTGAATCGATAACAACAAATCAGATAGGAGATCTGTTCGTGAGATTAACCACTTTCTATCGATATATAGATACTGTTATTGTACAATATTGACTACATTATAAGTGAATTCGATCTGAATGTGTGTGTATGTCCATTTGGACAAAATTAACCCAATTCATTTCGAGCTGAATGAGTCCATTACTGTTATTGTACAATGTCAACTGCATTATAAGTGAATTCGATTGAAATGAGTCCATTTCGAGCACAATGAACCATTTTGGGCATAATTAACTCATTTCTATCGATATATACATATTACTATTATTGTACAATGTCGACTGCATTATAAATGAATTCGATCGAAAATGAGTCCATTTCGAGTAGAATGAATCCCTTTTGGACCAAATTAACTCATTTCTATCGATATATACATGTTACGTTTTTTTAATTATGTTAACAATGATATTATACAAATACATAAGGTAAGAAAATATTTGAGTCAATATTCTTTAATATTAATCCTTATTTAGTGTTAAATCTGGAACGTTTAACTAATTAGATCATGTGGTTATATATATATATACTAGTATAGCTTCCCGTGCCAAGGCACGGTTGTAATCTTAAAATTTAATACTTATAATATTGTAATTTAAATAAATTAACTAAGGATAAGTTAAAAATAAATTTTTATGTTATCGGTATATTAATTATACTATAGACAAACAATAACAAATATTTTAACTAAGGAAATAATATATATTCTAACTTTTCAATAATCATATAATGTAAAAATAAGTTAACATTAATAACGATTACGAGAATGTAAAGTGAAATAAATAATTTATAAAGGTAATTAAACTATACTTTGAAATAAGTAATTTATAAAGGTAATTAAACTATACTTTTGAAATTGGAATATAAATTTTAAATAGATAAAAATTATAAAAAGTTCACTGTTAGATATTTTTAAATTTCATCCTTAAAGAACAAAGAAGATGTAACATGTTAAAATATAAAAAAAATAGAATTTTAATATAAAAATAAAATAACTTTAAAAAAATTCAATTCAAAAAGTTCTCTTAGGTAGTTTCAAATACGATTCTTAAAGAATAAAGAAGAGGTAATCTTTATATTGTAATAAATTGTACATTTGTTGATTTAATGATTATTTACTAATTAATATAAGAACTATATTTATATGTATATTTAGAAAATAAAATTATATAATCCTCTTATAAATTAAAGCGGAAAGATTTTTCAAAAAAAAATTGGTAAGAATATCTTATAATATGTAGAAGATTGTGGTAAGATAAAAATAAAAATAATATATGTATTGTTTATATTAGTGATTTTTATAAATTATTAATTAGTAAAATTAAAATGAAGATGCATGAGAAAATGACATGTGACATTTAGATAATTTAAAACGTGTTCCTTAAAAAACAAATAAGATGTAATATTTATATTTTAATAGTTTATACATTTGTTAGGTTAGTGAGTAAGTTATCGATATAAAAAAATTATATATTTATATGTTAAAGTTAGAATATGAAATTATCCAATCATCTTATTGATAAAAATGGAAAGGTTTTTTTAAAAAAATTTGATAAGATATTTTTAAAATATATAGAAGATTGTGGTAAGGTTAAAATTAAGATATTAATTTATTATTATATAATTTTAAAATATATAGTATAATACAGATATTTAAAAAGTAAGTATGGTAAGTAGATATCTATTATCTATTATAAGATAGTTTTTTAAATATTAAGCATTGTAGAATAGTTATTTTATTATTCTAATATTATATAGCAACAAAATATATATATATATATATAAATATATAATTTATATATATATATATATATATATATATATATATATATATATATATATATATATATATATCAACCAGGTTTCACTAACGGGTGATCTGGACAAGAGTTAAGCTCGGTCCATATATAAGTAATCTAACCATGATAAAGTAGAGTTGCACTCCAAGGTTTGTGGAGTTGTCCTTGGGAGGTCGGGATGATTATATCCGACTCCAGACTTTCGTTTCTTTGACGAGATCCGTATTAGGCATGTTTTCAGAAAAATCAACTGTGTTGCTGACCGATTGACTCATTTGGGAATCTCGACCCCAAACACCAATTTTTCTGAAGATCCCGAACTTTGTGTTCTCATTCGCAAGGATGCTTTAGGTTGGACTACCTTGAGAGGTAGACCAATCTAACCGCTTTCTTTTTTTTTTAAAAAAAAAATAGAGCTGTACACATCTTGACCTGAATATTTATGTTTAAGTCGATACCACGAATATGTTATATATAAGTTTAAGACTACAGCAAAAATCTTACCCCTCTTCGCCCAATCATGTCTGTAATCCCTCCGCTAGCAATGGAGCCGAAAAGTCCTCCAACTGTTATCATCGATCCAAAGACTGAATACTGCAGGAGACATTAAAAAAAAACTATAATTTAACCCCCTTTCTTTTCTTTTTTTACTGCAATCCAAAATGTGTAAAAAAATAAAGTTACCTCTGCTGTAGAAAGCCCAAGCTCCTCCATAACAGCAGATTCAACCGGCGATGAATAACCCACCTACAAAACATATTCAACTCAATTGAAAAAGAATTCGATCGGTCTATGAGAATTAAGGGTAGAGCATATTTACGGCAGTGCCACAGGCGAAGCAACCGCAAACTGCGATGAAGACGCTGAAGAGGAGAAGAGGAGTGACAGCTGAACCGCCATTGTCAATGGAGGAACCACCTTCTTCTGTTTCTTGTAGCAGAAGTTGGGCTGTAAATGGCTCTCTCTCAATGTTCCTCTCCATTTCTTTGACTTTGCTTGAGTTATTGAACAGCCAGAATTGACGTACAAACTATCCATCTATTATTATATACCAACCATCCTAATGGAATTTTTTTTATTTTTTTATTTATATCATTGTGTAAGTCATTCTCTAATTTTAAATTACAAATTTCATTTATTGTGATGTTACATTTTATCTTGTCCTGATTAAAGAAAACCATATTGGTTATTGCTTAGATTCGTACGTAACTATATATTTTAGGCCGAATTGAGATCTTCGTATCAATTTATATATTTTAATATTTTGCAATTTAAAAATGCAAATCTAATCTATATAAACATACCAATTAATATTTTACAGTCAACTTTTTATGTGAAATCATACATCTCTTGTGTAACGACCCGACCCGAGTTTTTAATAACTCAAGACGTCACTAGGCTAGGGACCACACAGTGGGTCCCATTAGTTAGTCTGATAACAACTTCACAAATAGAACCTTGCAACAAGAAGCATGATAAAATCAAGAAAACATCCAACCTGTCGTATAGAAAACATTTTCATAAGACTATCATGCATGTAGTTAGTATTATCCCAAAACGACACTTCAAACATAACAGATGAACAATTGTCTTAAAACATCAGCCTAAAAACAACACTTTAACACAGTTGCACATAGGCAACCAAAGACTCTTTTGCAAGCAATTTGTTTCAAAAGAATTTCAACCAAACCTTGGGTTAACACTGCCCCGACTGTCCACATCCTACAACTGACGTTCTTGCAGTGTTCCTATGATCAACATTACCTAAAAAGAAACGGTTTAAAACCGTTAGCCACCGATCATAATCTATCCACGAGAGAATCCTATTGAGGACACGTGTGTGGGTAGGAATAGTCAAAGCAGTTACAACAATATTGACTGAGATCATATGTATATATATCAGATTGATGTAATGATGCCAGATATAGTGTGAGTAATGAATGAAAAGAGGGTTTTAGTCTCTCTCCCTTATATCGCCTGTTCTGTATTGAAGCTCCGTCAATGGAGTAACAAACTCTCTCCCTTATATCGCCTGCTCTGATACCACTATTGAGGATACGTGTGTGGGTAGGAATAGTCAAAGCAGTTACAACAATATTGACTGAGATCATATGTATATATATCACATTGATGTAATGATGCCAGATATAGTGTGAGTAGTGAATGCTGTCAGGGAAAGGTATTCTGCTTTGTCTAGCTTGAGGACAAATATTGTACACAAATTTGATTTTATTCTTTATAACACTTTCAACAGAAGGTACATGTCTCATTTGCTCAAAAGGTAAATGACCAAGGCGACAATGCCATAACAATGCAATAGTAGATGCAGTAAGAAGAGTATGTGAAGGTAAAAAAAAATGCAAAGAGGTATCACAATTCCTCTAACAATCAGTTTGGGGTAAAGAACAAATGGAAGAGAAAAAATCTGCATTGTGCTTGTGAGATGTGTTGTCTAGTATGTAAAGCCCTCTTGATATACTACCAAGCACTTGTATTTTCTTCGGTGAAGGTCCCTGAAGGAAACATTGGGTTGGTGTGAAAATCACATTCAGTGAAGAATCTTTGGACAAGGTGTGTATTGATATCAAATTAAATTGAAATGCAGGAATGTGTAGGACATTGGTTAAAAGAATAGTTGGTATAATCTGTACAGTACCAATGTGAGCAATAGGGATTTGATTTCCATCAGGTATAGTCATAAAATGTGGTTTATCCAAGGGTTTATAGGTGGTGAACAATGACAGATTGGGACAAATGTGGTATGTGGCACCACTATCAAGAATCCAAAGAGAATCCTCCTTCAAACTAGTTGTCCTGCCACTCCCCAACAAAATGGTACAGTTGAACGCAAACACAGACACTTACTTGAGGTTGCCAGATCCTTATTGTTTCAATCCAGATTACCAACACCATTTTGGAGAGAATCTCTCCTTACAGCCACATACCAAATCAACATATTCCCTCTTCCATCTCTGAATAATATTTCTCCTTATGAAATTTTATTCAAAAGAACCCCAACCTACAACCACCTCAAATGTTTTGTATGCCTTTGCTATGTGACCACTCTCAAGCATGGTAGAGATAAATTTTCACCCAGAGCTGACCTATTGTATTTTTCTTAGCTATCCCCTTGGAAAAAAGGCTTACAAAGTTCTCCACATTTCCAGCAACAAAATAATCACATCAAGGGATGTTCACTTTCATGAATCCATATTTCCTCTTCATACTCTCTCTTTATCTGATAGCCTTCCACTTCCTATCCATTTATCTGACTTTCCACCTGATATTTTTGTACCATTTGATGACTCTTTATCACCTTCACCAGAACTGGTCTTGTCTCATTCTGCTTATCCCCTCTTTTCTACAAACACTTCTGATCCTGTCTTTGAGAATACTATGTCATCCCCCACACAACCACAACCTACAGACCCTCCGATTCCTCCTCCCAACATACCACCAGCTCCTCAAATTTCTAACCTCAGAAAAAGCTCAAGATTACAATCTGCTCCCATACATCTCAAAGATTATGTTTGTCACAGTGTCAACTTTCTTGATGTACTACACAAATGATGTATTTCTCTCAATCCCTCCTTTTTCCATACATCTTGATTCACAGCCAACCAATCTCTCATTAAACCCAAAACCTACAAACAAGCCATCAAGGATCCAAATTGGATTGATGCAATGAGAAAGGAAACAGATGCTTTACTTGCTAACAACACTTGGAATTTAGTCTCATTACCTGCAGGGAAGAAAGCTGTTAACTACAAATGGGTCTTCAAAATTATGCTGAAGTCAGATGGCTCCCTTGAGAGATTCAAAGCACGCCTCGTTGCTAAAGGTTATACACAACAACATGGGGTCGACTATGAGGAAACCTTCTCGATCAAAATGGCTACAGTCAGATGCATCATCTCAATAGCAGTTTCAAACAGCTGGCCCCTATTTCAACTTGACGTCAACAACGCCTTTCTCCATGGTGACTTGCTTGAAGAGGTGTACATGCAAGTCCCACCTGGCTTTCCCAATCCTCTTAATCAGGTTTGCAGATTAAGGAAATCCCTATATGGATTGAAGCAGGCATCCCGTCAGTGGTTTTTCAAACTTACAACTTCCTTAATTGCCAAGGATTTCTTACAATCCAAGAATGATTACTCCTTGTTTCTAAAGCATACATTTGCAGGAGTTGCTATCATTGTTGTTTATGTAGATGATATTATCATCATTGGCTCAGATCTTGCCTTCATCAACCACATGAAACAACATCTTCATAAGCTTTTCAGCATTAAGGACCTGGGTCACCTCCATTTCTTTTTAGGAATAGAAATCACCTACTTTGACAAAGCTATTGCTATAACCCAACAAAAGTTCACTCTTGAACTCCTTCAGGACAGTGGACTCTTATTCCCTCCTGATTCCAAAGATCCTCATACCCCTTTACCCTTAAACACTAAACTCCTTCCAAACCATGGCCCTCCTCTTCCTAACCCAGAATACTATAGAAGCATGGTAGGGAAACTGAATTTCCTTACAAACGCCCGATCTGGTTTATCCTACACTATCCAGATTTTGAGTCAATATATGCAACTCCCTTGTGAAGCTCATCTTACAGCTCTTCATCATACCTTGCGGTATGTCCATGGAACTCTTGGCAAAGGAATTATACTCAAAGGTCAGTCCCAATTACAACTCACTGCATTTTCTGACTCTGACTGGGCTGCGTGTCCTACAACTAGACGTTCTGTCACTGGATACCTCGTGTCCCTTGGAGGCTCTCCAATTGTTTGGAAATCAAAGAAACAATCAACCGTCTCCAGGAGCTCTGCTGAAGTAGAATATCGCGCCATGGCACAAGCATTTGCTGGACTCACCTGGGTTGTTCGTTTACTCACTGAACTTGGCGTCTCCAACCTTACTCCTGTCACACTCTATTGTGACAATGTTGTTGCCATCCACATCGCCAAAAATCCCGTATTCCACGAAAGAACCAAACACATTGCCATTGGCTGTCATTTTACAAGAGAAAAGATCCTTGAAGGTCTTTTGCATCTGGCGCATCTTCCTACAACTCAATAAGTCGCTGACATTTTGACCAAGATCCTCCCATCTCCTCAACACTCATACATCATGTCCAAGCTTGGAATGACCATTCCAGCTTGAGGGGGGCTATTGAGGACACGTGTGTGGGTAGGAATAGTCAAAACAATTACAACAATATTGACTGAGATCATATGTATATATATCAGATTGATGTAATGATGCCAGATATAGTGTGAGTAATGAATGAAAAGAGGGTTTTAGTCTCTCTCCCTTATATCGCTTGTTTTGTATTGAAGCTCCATCAATGGAGTAACAAACTCACCAAATAACAAATCCTAACAAAACAAATAACATATCAAATTCATATCTCAATATCACATTGTCATATAATGACATAATCACACAATCACATAATACATAATCACATTATCATATCAATTTCCAATTCCCTGTATTTTCTATTATAGTCAATAAACTACTGATAACATATTAGGTCTTTAATGAGAAAATGTCTCTAAGATTAACTTACTATTATATCATTTCATGGAACATTACTCAAATAAAATAGTTAAGCAAACTTTATAAGAGTAGACTCTAAGTAATAAGGAGCTGTCATTATAGTCAAGCTCTTTACATAACAAGCAGCCTTGCGGGCCCGGCTTTTAAATAACAAGTTGCCTTGTGGGCCGAGCTTTTAAATAACATGCCGCTTTGCGGACCGGGCTTTGAAATAACAAGCCGCCATAAAAGCCGAGCTTTGACATAATAAGCCGTCATATAACCCGGGCTTTGAAATAATAAGCCGTCATATAAGCCGTGCTTTTCACATTAACAATTGTGAGCTATCTTAAAATCACTTTACCAATATACCATATTTACTAACTCATGCATGTTCATTGATAACATGATTTATCGACCTGTTGCATTCATGCATTTAGTTAGATTTTCCCTTTTCGCATTCATGTTTTAGCCTTAGTTTGTGTCATTTATGCTTGTTTAGTGTTACCTTGCAAGAATAGATGTCTACACACACTATTTGTAGTTTTGTAAGTAATTTGGCACATTTTGGAGCTAAAACGACGTATTTAAGGATCAAGAATCGAAGTGGATGCATTGGAGCGAGCGTACGTGCACGGAAAAGGGCTAGAAATCAAGCTAAAGGCACGAAGGAACGAAGAAGAGCCATCTCGGCCTTGATCTCGGTCGACCATGACCGAGATTTGGGTGATCTCGGGCGAGATCCCTTGATCTCGGACCGAGATCCATGATGTTGGTTGAGTTGGAAGCTACTTTGTAAAATCTTGGTCTCCATCTCGGTCTTGATCTTGGTCGATCAGACCGAGATTTGCCTGATCTCGGTCGATGACGTCGGTCACTGATCTCGGTCGCCGACCGAGATGCCCCTGGACGCTGAAGACGAAGTCAAATCTCGGCCCCGACATGTGAAGCATCTCGGCCGAGATTTTTGACCGAGATTCTCTGAGCATCTTATTTTATTTTGCGTGTTGTTTTCTTTTGGGCCCAATGTCTTTTAGCTAGGCTTTTATTATAAAAGGAAGTCTTGGATTCATTCAAAGGTGTGTTGGGTTGTTCCTAGAGTTTACCATAGAAGGGAGGAGTCGTCTCCTTCCCTATCCTTCTTCTTCAACCATTGTTCTTTTTAGTTAGTTTGAATTAAAGATTCGCACTTTAGCATTGAGATTTGTTCGGAAGAGATTGTTGATTTGAGATTTGGAAAGATTGCAAGTTTTCAGTTATTGAAGTTGAGTTTTTATATTCCTTTCCTTTTTATTTTGTTTGTCTTTTGATATGATTGTTATTGGCTAGAACTTTGTGGTTCCAAGGTTGAGAGGGATTTGTTTATGCCTTGGATTATGATGGATTAGATTGCGCTTAGAATTGGCTTTGAATTGCTTGAAATCCTAATGGTTGACTTGGAATTGAATCTAGGTTAGAACCTTCTAAACTAGAAACCTAAGTTGGAATTGAGACTTACCCGGTGATATTCCTCTTAGATACATAAGTGATTAACCATAGGTAATAAAGGTGAAACCTTTATTGGTTTGAATGTGCCTGATTCCTCTCTAAGTTGGGTAATTCTTGAGACTTACCCGGTAAAGGGTTACTTGATCCTTAGTTAGATAATCTGGTTTGTAGTGAATTTTCACCCTCTTTACCTTGAGACGTACCCGGTAATAGGTAGTTAGGATTGAAACTAGATGGTCTTGAGACTTACCCGTTAATAGACCATCAGCCTAGAAACGTTCATCTCTGTTGCTTTTCTACCATATATCCCTTTGAGGTGTCCTGAATCATATGCCATAAACAATGACCTTGAACCCTTGCAATCCATTTTCTTTCCTTTAATTTGATTATTTTTGTTTTTCTTTTTGTTTATTTGATTTTCAATCAATATTGACAATTGATTGGGAATCCATCAAATCCTTTCCAAAGCCTTTTTGATCCTTTTTTTCCCTTATCTTTTCCAACCCCTTTCTTTATTTAAGATCTATCCTATCCTTAATCATCGCTGCAGATTAATCCTCTAAGTCCTTGTGTTTGACCCTGGAATACTTGTCCTACTTCTTACGATCCATACACTGTGGGTTCGTTGCTATTTAGGGAATTATTACAGGTTATAAATTTAAGACTATCCCTTTCTAGTTTTGTTATCCTGTGAGTTTCTATCATTACTTATAGGGATTTATAGGGATGTAAAACCAGCGAACACTCATCATTATAACATTTCCATTTCACCCTATTAACTTGTTATCATGCTCATGACTCACCAAGAGATTCTTAACTTTATCAAGTCGGGTAATATTAAATTAGACTATGTCAGATTGTACCAGCCAAGCATAATAAGCATATCATATCACACTAATCTCTCGGGCACGGGAGTTTTGCAGATCGAAGCTAAGTAAGTCCGAAGACTTACCTGGATACGCTCACACGGCATACTAAGCTACTGTCAGATCAAAGTCTTCCACAACACCTATCAGGAATATCAGATTCCTCGTATTAAACTTCTCGCTTCAAACATCAATTAAATTCATTCCTTTGAACTTAATTAGTTTTACGACATTTTCTGAATCTTAATTTAATTAATTAATCCTTTAATTAATTAATTAATTTTCGGCAACGTTACATTTTGTCCGAAGGCAATTTCCGAACCAACCTATTATCAGATCTCAACAAGTAAATAGCCAAAGTTCACCAGAATAATATAACGAGCATAATGGAATTTCCATTTATCCATTTTGACAAGCCTAAGGTCATATTAGAGCAAACCTCAATACGGAAAATGAATAAATTCATAACTTATTCGTTACTAACCCGATTGACGAACCGAAAGAAGATTCGGAATCACAGGGACGAGGCTACGCTCGGACACCAACAATTTCACCGGAAGCTGAGGGACGGAACCGGCCAGGTAAGGAATATGCACGACCTGGCCTCAACTTTGACGGAAACGCGAAACGTTGGTACCGAAATGAAGAGAATGAAGAGAGGAATCCGAAACTTCAAACGGAATTGAAATCGGATTACAAACGAAGAGTAGATCTTAGTTTGAAGGTTGAGAAAAATCAGAGCTTTTACGAATAAATGTGAAATGAAATGAATTTCCGCTATTTATAGCGAAGACGATAATTATCATTTAGCGAAGTCGATAATTATCCATTTACCGTTCTGAAGGCGGTTTGAGGCCCTTCTCGAAATTTCTCGAAATTGGAGTAATAAATCTGGAATATTGTCTGGATATTTATTTCACAACTTTATCAGAAAACACGTATTCCTAAGCCGCCTTTCTTAGCCGCTAAGAAACGAAATAGCGACTCTTTTGGCCGTTTTGCCTTTTCGTGTTATTTCATATCTAGGACATATCCGATCTCGTGATCATTTCTTTCAACTACAATTTTATTAATTAGAGCTCCCAAATACTCCAAATAACACCAGAGGATAAAAATTATTCCCCGGAGGAAAAAGTGAAAATTTCCTCATATGTCCAAAATTACACCACAAACATAACGGTGGAATTTATACTCGTCATTTACGCATTATTCGCGAGTTATAAGTCAATTACTATCGATGATTAAGTTTAATTTGCCTTAATCATCATTAATTAGGATTTGAAAATCCTAGCTTTTACATCTTGTACATCTTTTCATATATGTTGTGCATATGTTGTTTTTATAGTGAATTCTCGATTGACTACTAATAAGCGTTAAAAGGTGCACCCTAGACATTTTCTCGTTATATGTGCTAGAGTTTATACATATATGGTTCGGTAAATGTTAGGTGAATCCTCGATCAACAATCAAATTATTTTACGTTCAATATCCTAAAGTACTAAACTTTCGAATCTTCTTCCACAAGAGGTTGTTGTTAAAAAAACTAAAAACTAACGGCACCTATGACTGAACAATCTTCACCTTCGAGTAGTTTTCTCAAGAGAATAGCTTCGACTGGAACGATTGTTGTATTTTACGTTCAATATCCAAAATAGCATTCAAATAATATAATTCTTTTTCCATATTTAAGTTTCTATATAGTGAAAGAGAATTTTAAGATTTTTATCCAGTGTTTCATGTCTACGAAACCTTATAGTGTGCACATATCTTGGTTGTTCATTTATTAATCGAACGTCTCTTAGAGGTTCATAATCCCTACACAAGAATAGGTTCTCACCCGAACCTAACCCTATATACATATATATTCGTTAATATATTATCTAGTCTGCATTTACTTAGGGATGTCAATGGTTCGGGTGGTTGGTGTTTGTATCACTTCCATCAACCGAACCTTACTGTAAAACTGTTAACCGGGACCATCACCCACCCAAGCTCTCCTTCACCCTAAACCATAACCGCGGTCGATCGGGTGAGTCGGGTTTTTTCGGGTTTAACCGACAAATTAAGCTTGTAACTTGTAATTATTCATTTTTGAAATTTTTTGTTTAAAAAAGCAGTTAGTGTAGTCATGAATAAATAAAAAAAACATCTATGATTGTTAAACGAGCCGTATACAACATTTCAACAACTAGTAACAATGATATTCAAGAATTTTAAAAAAAACTAGATCAACAAATAACAATCCAACATTCAACATTTAGCAAACAGCATTCAGCAAACCAAACAACAGCTCAACAACTCAATAACTCATCAATTCATCAACACATCAACAGCTCCAAACAACTCAACAACTCATCAACTCAACATACAACAACTCGGCATTCAACAACATAAAGGGCTCAAGAGTGTGGAGGCGTGGAAGCGTTGGTTACGTAAGTTGCGATCTATGACTTAGGGTTTACTCTTTGGAAGTGTGGACTGGAGGTGTGGAAGCGTGGAAGGATAGGGAGTGGGAGAGTTTCTGCGTAACTTGGATAAACTAAAGACTTAGAGAGTTAGAATCTTAGGGTTTGTAAAAAATTAAGGTTTATACATTATTTTATTGTATTTTATCTTATCTTAATTTAATAGAAGTTCGGATGAATGTCGGGTCGGGTGATGGCTCAGTTGGTGGTTCGGGTGATGTCTTTTAATATTCTCACCCTAAACCGTAACTGAACCATCAACCGTTGAATCATCACCCGCATTTCAACCACATTTTATCGGATTTTCGACCATTTGAGTTGTTTTTGTTTTCGGTTAAACACTAGTTGCTGGTGAGATTGGCATCCCTACATTTATTGTGATTTTTCTACATGTAAATAGAGATTGTTATAATGAGAGAAGCAAGATGTATCTGAGAGTCTTATCAAGGGAGTACAATATAAGTTACAAGAGGAGGAATCAAGAGATTTGGAGAGGGTCTCTCGGAGAGGAGTTTGTCCTGGTGGTAACCTTGTTAGAGGAAGAGAAGATGGTTTTTACTAATTTTTGAGTAATAAAGAGGTTTTTTTTGTGGTGGCGGTCCGTCATCGCTGAAGAGGAAGAGGGATTTTTTAAACAGTAGAGAGGATTTAAAGTGTATGGTTTTCATACTACTAACTAACTATTTATGTTTTTCCAATATACTAAAATATGTCATAATTCTAGACGAAATGAACGTTTTAACTAAATGGTTTCCGTGATAGTTTGTATTCTTTCATCCTTATTCTAGTTTTTAGCAAAAGAAAAAACGAGCTAGTTCTCCTTTTAACTATTAGAAGGTTTTGTTTTCTAATCATGCAATCGAGTACATATATCTCAATTAGACAATACAAGTCATACGAGTCTTGTTTCTTTTTTAAAAAAAAATAGTACATAAAGTCTACAAGAGAATCTAATTTCCAAGAATAAAAATAATATATTGTTCAATAAAAGAAAAATTATACAAATTCCTTTTTCATTCCTCTCTCTCAAGCTTTTTGAGATCACTCTATCTATCTATGAGCAACGGACTCTTGTATTTCTTCCAAAGACATTTCTTTAGTTTCAGGCACCAACTTTACAATAAACAGAACGGCAAGAGCATTAATCCAAGCAAGAATGAAGAATGCACCTGCGAGAGATATCACATCTCGATAAGTGCGAGTTCTCGACTTGTCATAAGCAAATTAGAAAGAGATCGATAAGTAACCTGAATAGCTCCATTCTGTCACAAAGTTGAATGTGTACGATAGGAGCCCGATAGTCATGCTTCCAACTACAACCGCAAGGCTTCCGGCTGATCCTTTTACATTCATGGGAAAGATCTACTAAGAGAAAATTAGAACCATGTACATATGAGATCACATGTATTAGAATTATTAGATTCGTAAATGTACCTCAGACATGATGAGGTATGGTATTGATCCCATGCCTAAAGTGTATGCTCCACAATAACCCTGAAGATCATAATTAGTTTATATTATCAATCACAAAATGTTAATTTTAATTTTTTTTTATCCGTCTCAAAACCTTAAACATGAAGGGTACATATCCAGTGAGTCACACACATAAGCACATGTAGTTCCTTTTTAAAACCAATTAGCAATAGGAGTTACCCACGTACTTATATATTCTTACCCATAATCCCAATACTATAAAGTATGGACTTAGGTTCTCCAAGCAGTCATGTTCTAGAAGCACGAACATAAAGCCCACAAGAAAGCAACTAAACACCATTGCAGCTGTAGATATCTGTGAAAGGTACAGTTGGTTGTGAGAAATTTGCTCTGACTTTCATTGCATAATTATCATAGAACGCATCTAACCATTAGAAGGGGTCGTCTTCCATACTTGTCTATCAAGTAGACGCCGATTGCAGCCGATGGGATCTGTAGTTAAAACTTGTTTTAGAAGATCAAGATCTTGCTGAAGACCAACACGGACTGTAAACTAGGATCGTGTGTGCTCTTTCTATTGTCAAATAATTTCATCATAAAATCCATTGACAATAGAAGAAGCCAAGTGAACCAACCCTTTTATATAATGTTCGGAATCTCCTAACTTTATCGTGAAATTTTATAATCTCAACAATAATCACATTATACCTGAATAACGGCCAATCCTACTGATCCAATAGAACTAGAAAATCCTGCCAATAGACAAATGTTGTAACTCAAGGATAAATTTCATAACGTACATTGACATATCAAGGGATGATCAATAGTTCGGTTCTAATAAGTCATATGTAAAAGAATTCATTTTTGGTTCAGATATAATTTTTGAAATAACCCGGACCCAAAATAGTAGGTTAGGTTTTGGTCTTTAATTTCCTTCAAAAAAAATTTATGGTCCGGTCTCGAAATTTAATAGAAAAATCCAAAAGCCAAAATACATTATTGTAACGGTTCAAAAAACTCAAAGGTGATAACTCATTAGCCATTACCAATACCTAGATTGGGCGTTATTCGGTTTTATGGTCAGATTATTTCGGGGAGAAAAATCCTCATAATAATTCCAATGATTCAAGTTATGTTGGGTAAATAAAAAGGTCAGAGTAATTCCCAAATTTTAATATTCCACAATAATACACATATAATCTAACAATAATCCCTCGTCATAACGCATCCAGGTCCGTTAAAGAGTGAGTTTTTTTTCCCCGGTTTAGGTCTAAATCTATACCGAAGAGTTGTCCTAAATTAATATAGCTAGAAAGGGTTTGATACCAGCAGCTTCTAGGATCGATGATGCATAAAATGTGACCCCTCCGGTGGGACCTCCAAGTCCCGCAAATGCCAAAAGTCCAAATACAACCTTAAAAACAATCATAATCAAACAAACCATAAATCCAAGGACCAAATGACAACATGCATCAAGTATAGATATATATATTTATGTTGGATGACTTACTACTAAAGAACGTGCGTATTTTTTCTGGAACAAACCCAAAAGGTTTACTTGAGCTATCTGTTGAACTTGTTCATTCATCTCCTGAAAAAATCAATTTGTGTGTCGCATATATTAGAAATCGTCATGAATTAATCTTAATAATTTCATATTATAAAGATAGGTCAAAGTAATACTTCTATATCAGTCACTTCTTGAGATATATCAATGTTATCTCCCCTAAGACGATGTAACACATTCTCGAACTCCCTACCTCGACCGAGTTTTGCCTGCACAATCACGTACTTTATGCGTCAATAATCAAAGCACTCTATGAAATTTGTTAAAATCACATATTAAACAAAGTAAAAACATTCACCAAGAATCGAGGTGACTCTGGGATCGCGAATAAGCCCAAAAGTTGTACTGCGCAAGGAATGATGCCTATCAAAACTAGGATGCGCCAAGGGATCAAAGATCCAACGAAATATATTACTACGATTCCGGAAGATTGCATCAACTAAATCAAGGCAAATTTCAAGAATTGTGTCATCATTAACGGAATATTCAATATTACATTCGACTTCTAAGTTGTATGTGCGACTTAAAATACGCATGTACCTGTGTTAACATTACTAATCCTCCTCGGAGATTCTTGGGTGTTATCTCCGCTACATAAACCGGAACCTGGATCGCATGCAAGTGTAAAAATCACGATACGTAGATTATAATCTTTCTTTTTCAAATCAACATGAGATTAATTTACAGCCATTACCACGTAAAGGGAAAGCCCTAATGAGATTCCTACGAAGAATCTACCCACGTCAAGAGACCATGCTGCCTGACATCGCCAAATTTGACACAAGTTAAAAAATTATAACTGTATTAAACATAATAGGAACACTGTAAAACTGTACACTGGTGTCATAAACTCATAACCTCGGAGATTGAGATTGTTATCCAACCAATGAGGCTTAAGATATCTGAGAGACCTATTGCCTGCATGGGTAAATTTATGTTATTCGCTCATAAGTTGCATGAAACCCGGCCAATACATATATAAGTGATAAGTCTGAAATTGCGTCTAAATCCGATTGACGTAGAAGGAATAGTCTGCAAATAGATCTATTCGAGGCCGGTCGCCAGAAAAAGAAAAAAAAAACTGATGGGCATGTATATGACCCTATTCTTTTGGTGGAGTGGATAAGTGTTTGAAATCTTTATGTTCAAGAAAGTCTAAATCTGAGATTTTACGGGTGGTCCTAAGAGCTCTCTTGTGCTTTTTTTTACGACTGACACGGTTTATCATTTTCTCTCTTCTTTGATAGTATGACAAGTACGGGTGATGGTTTGTGTTCATTTGATAAAATGTTAATTTTTAAGACGAAATGTTAATCCCATACGCCCGCGATCCGTTTGGTGATATATGAGATTAAGATGAAATGTGAATTTCAACCCCCGTAATTCCCATTATTTCATAATCTATAATTTCCAAACACACCCATAATTATACTACGGCACATATATGTTTTCATAAAATATATTAAAAAAATAAATACAGTTCATATATAATTATATGGTTGAATATATATATTGCAACCCGGCCGGTTTAACTAATGGGTATTATGGGTGAACTGGACACAGACAGATCTAAGTAATCTAACCATGATAAACAAGTCAAAGTCAATACCAGGAAAATGTAAGTTTAAGACTACAGCAAAAATCTTACCCCTCTTCGCCCAATCATGTCTGTAATCCTTCCGCTAGCAATGGAGCCGAAAACTCCTCCAGCTGTTAACATCGATCCAAAGACTGAATACTGCAGGAGACATAAAAAATTAAAAAAATAAAAAAAAACTATAATTTAACCTTCTTTTTTTTTTTACTGCAATCCAAAATGTGTAAAAAATAAAGTTACCTCTGCTGTAGAAAGCCCAAGCTCCTCCATAACAGCAGATTCAACCGGCGATGTATAACCCACCTACAAAACATACTCACCTCAATTGAAAAAGAATCCGATCGATCTATGAGAATTAAGAGTAGAGCATATTTACAGCAGTTCCACAGGCGAAGCAACCGCAAACTGCGATGAAGACGCTGAAGAGGAGAAGAGGAGTGACAGCTGAATCGCCATTGTCAATGGAGGAACCACCTTCTTCAGTTTGCTGTAGCAGAAGTTGGGCTGTCAATGGCTCTCTCTCAATGTTCCTCTCCATTTCTTTGACTTTGCTTGAGTTATTGAAGAGCCAGAATTGACGTACAAGTTAAACTATCCATCTATTATATACCAACTATCCTAATGGATTTTTTTTTATTTTTTTATATCATTGTGTAAGGCATTCTCTATTTTTAAATTACAAATTTCATTTATTGTGATGTTACATCTTTTCTTGTCCTGATTAAAGAAAACCAGATTGGTTATTGCTTTGATTCGTACGTAACTATATATTTTAGGCCGAATTGAGATCTTCGTATCAATTTATATCTTTGAATATTTTGCAATTTAAAAATACAAATCTAATCCATATAAACATACCAACTAATATTTTGAAATTCGCATTACGATTATTGTCACCCAACTGGGTCCAACTCACAATCAACTTTTTATGTTAAATCATTCATCTCTTGTGCATTTTTTCATATCTCTTGTACATATGTTGTTTTTATGGTGAATCCTCAATTGACTACTAATAAGCGTTGAAAGGTGCACCCGAGACGTTTTCTTGCTATTCAAGAGTTGACGGCACAGTTTGTTGTCCGTCTAATTTTTAACTCGATGTAATAATAATATTTTATTTTTATATTTTATATAATTCTCAATCAACAATCAAATTATGCAATATAATAAAGGGTTTTAACATTTATTGACTATAGTAAAATCACAACCTAAAGTATTTATAAATTTTCAATTTTAGCTCAAGTGAATATTTTAGAAGAAGGTTTCTTTCCATTTCACATACTAGAGTTGCACCTATATAAAAAAAAAACATTTACATTCTTTTTTAATCGATATTTTTTATCTAATTATTGTATTAATAATTTATTTATATACTTTGCTGGAATTATGCTTCTAGCACGTTCGTAAATCCTGTTTGACCAAAAATTTAGGTTGATTGAGAGCAAAGTTTATATTAACATTAACATATGAATTAGTGACGTGAATGAAAGTGTACGTTGAAAATAATGTTATCACTTATCAGCTGCGATGAATAATAGTCACATAATTTTAAATTTTATGTATTTCAAATATAACTAGTTTAGATCTCGTACCTTGCACAGATATTATAATATGTATAAGGTTTATTCGGGTGAATAAGCATTTTGTTAAAAGGAACGCATTTTAAAAAAGTTATTCATTAATAAAAGTGACCGATATATAATACGATTTAAATCATGTAATTGAGAATATAGTTTAACCGTAAGGAGGCTAAAATTCTAAGAAAAAAATACAATATAATGAAGATCTAACTTGTTAAGGAAGATAGAAATGCACCGAAATAGATAAATCGTTTAAACAAAATTTAAGTTTAACTTAAATGGAATTTTTTTAAAAAAAATTCGGATTACTTTAAAATATTTAATGTTAACAATTCTTTGAAAAAATGATATTGGATATACATCGAAGGTTTGCAACAAATTTAACAATTTGAATTTGAATTGATTTTGGTTGAAATACTATAAACAATTATTTTTTTATTTTAAAATTTTTTAATATAAATAATGATAATTTATTAATATATTGAAATTTGGCTTCAAAAACACATAATATTAATTTGGTTTTAACTAAAAAACTAAAAAAAACTTAAAAATAGATCATATCGAAATTGATAGTAACATGTTTTAAAATAAATGTTTTTTTTAACAAATTAAGATTTACGTATAATTTTAGAGGAAGTGACAATTTAGGTAATACACAGTAATTTGACTGAAATCTTAAAACCTTATAGCACCACGTCGTCAATCTGTAGACTACTGTATTATATAGATGTATAGATTTTCCTTAAATCACTTCTTTTTTTATCTAAACGACAATGATTTCGAGTTTGGACTCTCGAGACTTGGAATTTGGTATGTCCGCGTTCTCTCTCGGATCCTTCTCTGTGAATTGGGACTCCAATCAGATCACATTCAGAACCAAATACTTCGAGTGGAAACCTAATCAGGTCTTGATTTGAATCCAAATTAGAAACCAGATCTGGTTGAAGCTTTCTTCAATGTAGTCTGCGGTAAATTTTCGTTTTTCACGTTCATCGTACCGGTGTTTAGATGAGTTCAACAATGGTCGATTCTGTGAGCGAATTTCTCTTTTTTGATCCGAAGATTGGTACCTTTTTCGTGCTGTTGCGTACATATCGATTCTAGCTCAAGCGAGGTGAGTGCGATTCAAAATTTTACTTTTTTTTTTTTTTGAATTGATTCAGTTGATTTCGTGTGTTGTTTCAATTACATTTTTATGCATGTCGGGATTTTCCTGAAATATATAGCTGATTCATTTGGGAATTCGTCTAACATAGACCGACCGGACTTGTTCAAATTTTGTATTAATGCATGTCATGCATGTTTAATTTGGTGTGTATGGTTGAATTTATTTTAATATACTTTTTAAAATAATGAAAATATAACAATTTCTAGTGATTTTTAAAATTATAATTGTAGGATAATACTCTCATATCTCATGATTTATACTTGAAATATAAAGGGAGTCTTGTACTGTTGTACAGGACAAGACGTAGTATATTTTTACAAATATATTTGATAATTTTATAATATATTAAGCGTAAAAAATATTTATAGCAAGAGACTATGACATTTAGAATATAAATATATTAAATAACATATATTCAAGTTTTAATTTTCTTTTTATTTATAAAAGAAATCGTAGAGAGTTTTTTTTTTTTGGTAAAAGGAAAGGAATTTATGGTACTAGGACAAACTAGTAGCCTAAGAGGCTGTAAAAGAAACAGCAGGCGAATGGATGTCAGAACGTAGATATCCGATGCATTGGTCGTCGAAGGGCATTATTCCGAATGAGGTCTTCGATGGTTTGAGGGATATTAACACAGACGGCGGGAGACAAATGGCCAAGAGAAGCAAGAGCATCGGCCACAATATTGACTTCCCGGAAAATGTGCTTGATTCGAACTTCTTCAAACGACTGGATGAGCGCCAAAAGGTCCCCTATGAGTATCTCTGCCTGCCAAGGCGGTTTCCAAATTCCTTGAATACAATATATAACATTGAGGTTGTCTCCTTCAATTTCAATTTTCCGGTATCCCATTGAATACAATATATAACATTGAGGTTGTCTCCTTCAATTTCAATTTTCCGGTATCCCATTTCTTGTAGTTTGGTTAAGCCCATAAGTAGACTAATTGATTCGATTTCAAATATCGGCATGTTTGGGATTTTCCCAAATCCTTTTGCAAGTACCCGTGAAGAGGCATCTCTGATGATGAATCCATATGCTGATGATCCATTACTCCATTTAGATCCATCGAAATTCAATTTGACAAAGTTAAGATTCGGTCTATCCCACTGAATATTTTTCTTTTTCCTTCTTGTCTTCGAGCTTTTGTTCGAATTGCTTTCACAATCTCTATTGTTCTTGGCCTCATCCCAACTTTTTAGAATGTGTTTGACAAATTCTGTAATTTCATTGTTCTTATGAAAGTTTTGGTCATTGAGTATTAGTTGGTTCCTAAAATACCATATAGCCCACCAAATGTGAAAAATAATTCTAAGAATATTTGGTCCTACCTTTTCCTGTAGAGTATTGACTAATTCAGTTGGTTTTTCGTTACTCCATTGTATCTGGTTTATGATTCTAGAAGAATTTGGGATGCTAAGTTTGAATGCTTACTTTGTGAAGGGGCATTCCAAAAGGAGGTGATTAAGGTCTTCCAAATGATGGTCACAGAAGACACAGTTCATAGGGACCGCAATTCGTTGTTGTCCAAGGCGTTCTTTTGTCGCAATACCCTTTTTAGTCACCTTCCATATAAAGTTTTTAATTTTGGGTGCCATATCTATTTTCCATATCCATGCACAATCGAAGTCAGTCATACCCTTCTCCGTGTAGATCAGATTCATAGCTGACCTAGTAGAGAACCAACCATGTCTGTCAGGGGTCCAATATAGTATGTATGTGATGTTGGTGTATGGAATCTTGATAGACTGAAACCTCTCAAGGAAAGAATCATCCACTATGTTTTCGAGGGTATCTTTCAATTTTCTCATGTTCCAAGTTTTTTCTATTGTGAAAAAGTTGCAAACTTTGAGGTTCGGATCAATATGAAATTTGTCACCAACTAGTTTTTGGAGTGGCTCGTCGGTGATCCAACAATCCGACTAAAACCTTATTGTTTTTCCATCCCCAACTTGCCATATAAGTCCCTTTTTAAAGGTATCTTGTAGGCTAATGTGCTTTTTTCATTGTCATGATCTATTTCCTTTTGGTTTGTAACTTAGGATGGTTGATCCTTTGAGATATTTTTTCGATATCACTCGTACCCATACATTATCAGGCTCTACAAGTATCTTCCACAAGAGTTTCAATTGAAGTGCCGTGTTTGCATCTTTGGTTTTCCTTATTCCAAGGCCTCCTTTTTCCTTTGGTTTACAAATCTCATCCCATCCGATGCATGACTGACCTTCGGCATTTTTATTCCAAAGGTCTAGATCATTGTGCACATGAGATGGTAGTAAGAAAGATTGGATGATGAAATTGTAGAGAGTTTACTTACGCATTACAATATTGGAGAGTTTATTTACATATTATAATATTTGATCATTTGAACACAATTCTTCTAGATTTGCGTAATATTTATGTTAAGATTGAGAATGAGGATGTTACATTGATTTTGTTGGTATTTTTTTCGTCATCATATGAAAACTTTGTTCAATCATTTGTTGTTAGAAAATATATTATTACTCTATAAGACGTCAAGTATTCCCTTCATACAAGGGAATTACACCACAAGGTGAGTGAAAGTGGTGTAGCTAGGGATGGTCAAGCATCTGGTCTATATACAAGTGGAGACAAGGGACAAGAAAAATCAGGGAAGAAGGACAATAAGCCGTCTTCTTCAAAAGGTCATAAGCCCGATGACGTCTACAACTAGGAGAAAGGGCATTGGAATAACGAGTGTCCTAAGAAGAAAAAACCGTAGGATTTTGGTTATGCAATTGTTGATAAAGATGATTTTAATTCAGATGATGATATAACTTTGGTTGTTGGTGGACACGCATATCAGGTTGATATGTGGGTTCTTGATTCCGGAGCTTCCTATCACATATGTCCTAATAGAGAGTGGTTCGAAATTTACAAGCAAGTAGACGGTGGTAGTATTTCCAAGGCCAACAATTCTGTCTGCAAGGCGGTTGGAATTGGCTCGATCAAAATCAAGACATGTGAAAGAAGATTATGCACATTGAACGAGGTCAGACATGTTCCACTTATTACTAAGAATTTTGTATCCTTGAGTTTGCTGAATAGTAAGGTCTTTTGTTCCAATGGTGAAGGTGGAGTTCTGAATGTTTGTAAGGGTTTTAATGTTATTTTGAAAGGTGTCGAAAGTAGCATTTTATATTTCCTACAAGTATCTTCTTTTTTTGGTCTATTTATGTTGCATCTTCAGAGGTTCACAAGGATGATATGACTAAGTTATGTCATATGAGACTTGGTCATATGGGTGAAATAGGGATGCAAACTCTAGTAAAGAAAGATCAACCATCAAAAGCTATTCACTGGAGCTTAGCTGAGGGACGCTCTAGAAGAGCTGGAGTAAAATCTCAATAAAGATATGACTTTGAGGATATGGTTGGCTATGCTCTATATGTTGTTGAAGAGGTGAATACTCATGAACCATCCACTCATAGAGAAGTTGTATCTAAGTCTGAAGTTGAACAGTGGTTTACATCAACCGGAGATGAGATGCAAGATCTAGGGCAACTCGGAAAATTCTAGAAATGGAGATTCTTAGAGGGGGCTCGTTTTTGGGAATGATACACAGTGTTTGGTCACAAAGTATTTTGATTATGATTATGCAGGAGATGTTGATACTAAAAGATCTATGACCGGTTATGTTTTCACTCTTAAGGGTTCGTTGTGAGTTGAAAAACAACCTTACATCCCACGTTTACTCTGTCGACTATAAACCCTAAAGAGGAAATTTGGTTGAAGGGATTGGTTAGTGATCTAGGTATACATCACGATCAGGCTATTGTTGTAACACCCCAAATCCGTAGGACTCGGAGTGCTACTGGGCTAGGATCTCACAATGGATCCTGACCCTAGCCTGACAACAATTTCACTGATCTTACAACAAGGCACAGATAGATTAAAACAAAACATCAAACTGATATATATATATATATATATACATCAAAAGATAATACAGAGTACCGTTGAGTACAAATAAAACCACATTGTACAACAAAAAGGTCCCATATCCCCGATAACGCCCTAGTGTACGGAGCCCTCAGCGGATCGCTCACTCTGGATCACTCTGCAGCTCTTCTATCCTGCAAATGATCTACAACACGGTATAAAACCGTTAGCTAACCATACACATATATAAGAGATGCAGAGCACAAACACACATCAAAGAATACTAAACACGTCAACAAGATATCACACATTTATCCGGTTCATTATCTTTATAAAGTCCAGCAATCAACTCGTATATATATCCATATAAACATATGTGACACGAGAAATATATAATCCTCACCTCTGGGTCCAATAGCCAGCTGGAATGGTGCCTGGAACACCTCCCCATGTACCCTAAGGGAATAGAGAGTGCCCGAACCGTTTACCAGGTCTGGCCTGCCTACAGAGAACCTCCATGACTCCCGGCGGGATGAAAGGGCAAGTTATCACGGCCCTACAATAGGCAAACAATATACCATAGGTCGGTGACCATCATAACGCATGCTATAAAGCATATAACAAACACCACTCATGCACACATCCAATATAGGGATGGCAACTAAGTAAGTCCTACGGACTTACCTCAACCTCATAGTCGTCTCAACTCGATCAACCCTCAAACTCGGTCCACTCCAATCTGGAGGATAACACTGCCTAGCAACAAGGCATAACGAAACATTCATCAACTATCTATCCTCAAAAAATACCTAGCATGCTACTACCGCTCATACTAGGAAAGGAAAGGATCTACCTAACTCTAGGTTGATCCGGGACAAGACGCACCTGCGTGACACAAGGGACGCAGGGGCGGAGCAAGCAACCCGCAGGCGCGGCAGAACTCAGTTGCGGGCGCGGTGACAAGGCTGCAGGCAACACAGGCACGGCGCAGGCGCAGGCGCTGGCGCTGGCGCGGGCGCTGCGGCACGGCTTCCGCAGGGGCGGCGACTTCTAGGCGCGGGGGCGGCGTCTGTGCAGAACGTGAACCCGCGATTCCTCTTCGGCTCTTCTCGTGATCAAATCACGTCTTTATCATTCCAAATTCACACACATGCATAAACATACACATTCCAACATTAACCTACATTCAATCATCAATTGTGGCCTAAGCACGAAACTGCTCCAAGACAGCACCTCTACTAGCTCTCAAGCTCAGCAACAACATCATACCACATCATCATCATCATCCACACACAACTCTTTCAACTCTAAGGAAGAATAAGATCAAGCTCAAGATGGAGAGAAGGAGAAGCAAGGAGGACGTGAAAGGCTGGATTGGAAAGTGAAGAAGGAAACCCTTGCTCAGCAAGGAAAAGAAAGAAGTAAGGCAAAGGGTAAAGCACGGGTCAAAGGAGTCAACAAAACCGGCTGCAGCCGCCGGGAACCGAAGGGGCGGATTTCCTGGCCGCAGGGGCGGAACAACAGAGGAGCCGCAGGGGTGGCCTCACAGACCCGCGGGGGCGGGTAAGGCTAACTAGCTCCCAAAGACTAAGGCTCTTACACCTCACCCCCCCCCTAAAAACAAGTTTCATCCCGAAACTTGTAAAATCCTCAAACCACTCGGACTCACAAGCCAAGGTACAACTCTCCCTATAACCTCAACATAAGCATGGAGGAAACCATCAACTCCAGCACAAACACTATCCAGGGCATAGAGGAAAACCATCTCTAGCCAACCCGCATCACAAAAGCAGGGAGGAACGAACCATCTCCAGCTATAACAATTGCACTAGCACAACAAGATCTAATAAGATCACACATCATATCAAGCTAGTACAAAAATAAACACAGCATGGCATATAAGCACATAAGAAAACACTCACCAATAAAGTACTAAGATCTACTCGTAGATCCTACAGGTATATCTATCTCGGCATAGAACTCTGGATAGTTCCTCTAGATACTATCCTCAGTCTCCCATGTAGCCTCATCATGTCCTCATCTCGACCACTGTATCCTCAGCATAGGTATGTCCTTCGAACGCAGGCGTCTCATACCTCGTTCTAGGACTGCAATCGGATGCTCAACAAAAGTGTGGTCCGGCTCAACCACTAAATCATCATAACTCACGATGTGTCTCGGATCTGGTATATACTCCCTCGGCTGAGACACGTGAAACACAGGGTGAACACCCTCTAATCTCGGCGGCAAATCCAACCTGTAGGCTGCGCTCCCAACCCGATCCAAAATCTCGAACGGTCCGACATATCGGGGGCTCAACTTCCCCTTAATGCCAAAACGCCTAACACCTCATGTCGGGGACACTCTCAGCCACGCATGAGCTCCAACTCTGAACTCTAGAGGTCTACGCCTCCTATCAGCATACGACTTCTGACGGCTCTGGGCAGTCAGCATCCGCTCTCGAATCAGTGCTACTCGAGCCACATCATCCTGAATTTGATCAGGTGTCAAACCACTAACCCTGCTCTGGTCATCCCAGCATAACGGAGTACGACATCTCTGCCCATACAGTGTCTCATATGGGGCCATCCCAATCGATGCATGCCAGCTGTTGTTGTATGAGAACTCAACAAGTGGGAGATGATCTGTCCACACCTGTCCCCAATCCAACACACAAGCTCGCAACATATCCTCCAGGGTTTGAATGGTCCTCTCTGATTGACCATCTGTCTGCGGATGAAACGCAGTCGTGAAGTGCAAACTCGTCCCCAGTGCAGTCTGAATCTGCTGCCAGAATCTCGAGGTAAATCGCCCATCTCTTTCTGAGACGATCGTCCTCGGTACACCATGGAGTCTCACTATCTGCCTAGTGTACTCCTCAGCTAATCTGCTCACCGGCCACGTCTCTCTAATAGGAATGAAATGTGTCGTCTTCGTCAATCTGTCCACTATGACCCAGATGGCATCAAAACTCCGGCTCAGCCTCAGTCCAGTCACAAAGTCCATGGTGACGTCCTCCCACTTCCTTTGTGGAACAGGAAGTGGATGGAGCTCACCCCCAGGTCTACTATGCTCTGTCTTGACCTGCTGGCAGGTCGCACACTGTGCCACAAATCTGGCCACATCGGGCTTCAGCTCTCCCCACCAATATGGACGACTCAAATCCTGATACATCTTACTCGTACCTGGATGTACAGAGTAAGGTGTACAGTGAGCCTCCTGTAAAATCCTTTGTCTCAGCTCTGTATCAGTAGGTACACAGACGCGATCACGGCGTCTCAATACTCCATCTGCTCCCAGAAGAAACTGTGGTGCCTCATCCCGAGACATCGGCTCTCTGATCCTCATCAAGGTCGGGCAGGTCTCCTGCTTTTGTTGGATCTCACCCAACAGATCAGGTAGAACCTCTAAAGTACTCAGCCGGGCATCCTCATCAGGAAACTGGATGTCCAACTCTAACCAGATCAGATCCCTCTGCAACTGATGTTGAACTATCAGCCTCGCAATCGCCTGCTCTCGAGGCGTCTTCCTGCTCAGGGCGTCGGCGACAACGTTCGCCTTCCCCGGATGGTACAAAATCTCCATATCAAAATCCTTGATCTGCTCGAGCCATCTACGCTGGCGGTTATTCAATTCCCGCTGCGTGAAAATGTACTTCGGACTCTGATGGTCTGTGAAGATCTGACATGTAACACCATACAAGTAATGTCTCCAGATCTTCAGTGCATGAACTACCGCTGCCAACTCCAGATCATGAGTCGGGTAGTTCTCCTCATACGTCTTCAGTAGACCTGTGCAAATCCGGGCCGGCCCATCCAGCCTGCCCGACCCGCCCGAAAAAAACATGCGTATGGACAACGAGTTTGGCCCGTTTGAGCCCGGCACGGCCCGTTTTTTGGTGGGACGGGTATGGGTAGGCATTTTAGCCCGCGGGCTGGCCCGGCCCGTATATATATATATATAAAACATTATTTTACATAATAAATTAATAATATTTTTTTAAACCCTAAATTCTCGTTCTCTGACCTCTCTCCCTCGGACCTCGGTCGCCGTCGTCTCCCTCTCCGAGTCTCCTCAGTCGCCGTCGTCTCCGTGTTTCCTCGGTCGCCGTCTCCCTCTCCGCGTCACCCTCCTGCAGTACGAATCTCCTGCCTCTCCGCCTCTCGCACATCTCCGCCTCCGCCTCGTTGTCACGCAGTCTCGCACATCTCCTCCGCCTCAGGCTCGTAGTCTCGCACATCTCCGGCGCCTCAGTCTTGTAGTCTCGCACAGCTCGATTTGCACAGGTTACTTGTAGTCTCGCACACCTCGGTCGTAGTCTCGCCCATCTCGGTCGTAGTCTTGCACATCTCGGTCGTAGTCTCGCACATCTCGGTTGAAGGTTCGTTACTTACTCTGTTTTCTAATCTAAATCTTGCTTCAATATCGCCTCTAACCCTCTGTCAAACTTATTACTCATACTTGTTATTCATTGTTCGGATTTTTACTGCTCGCACTTCACAAAATCACACAAATCTTGCTCCTCTCCTGGACTTCAACTCGAATCCTCTCACAGGTATATATGCTCGAATCCTCTCCTGGACTTCCCAGCTTTTGGATAGCTTATCACTTAATTCTGCTGTTTTTGTTGTTTTGGACTAGTAAGTTAATTTTGCTGTTTTTGTCAAGGCTTATTCTTCTTAATTTTGCTGTTATTGTGGTGTTGAGTAGTAAATTAAATAAGTTTTTGACTAGTAAATTAACAAGTTGGATTAAAATTCAGTGATTTCGCAGTTTTAGATTCAATTTCCTTTATCAGCTTTTGGATTTTTTTTGCTGTTTTTGTATACATGTTTTATTGTTTTTGTATACATGATTGATGATTCTACTTCTTCATTTTGTTGTTCTTAATTCTGCTATTGACTAGTAAATTAAATAAGTTTTTTGCTGTTTTTTTTCTGTTTTAGAATGACAGAACCACGAACACAAAAATCTTCTGTTGCTGATAATGAAGAAGATAACGAGATGAATTCTCCTAGTGAGACTCAAACCATGAACGATGTAGTCCCTGCTCAATGCACTGCTAAGGGGAAAAAACTAAAGTCAGAAGTATGGAAAAATATGACCCGTGAAGTTTTGCCGGATAAATCAGTTAAGGCTATATGCAATCATTGCAAGAGTGTATTCACCGGCACCGCTGCGAATGGTACGTCTCATTTGAAAAGACATTTAGCTACTTGTGTTCGTCGTAAGTATAATGATGTGAGAAATTACTACATTATTGCGTCTCCTAGCTTATCAGTTCCATCTGAATCTGGAAATATCATTGTTAATCCAATGACATTAAGTAGTCTATTACCCTCATTAGAAGCTATTTGTGAGGCTTTGGGTGTCTTCTTCATATCTACAAATCAGTCATTCCTTCTAGTTGAGTCACCTGGATTTAGGAATTTGATAAGCATTATGGCACCTCATTTTGGTCAATTGTGTAGTACAACCGTGCAGAGAGATACAATGAGTAGTTATAAGGCCCAAAAAGCTATTGTTGCTCTAGAATTACATGATGCACCTGGACGTATTTGCTTGACAACTGATAATTGGAGGAGTGAACACCAAACTGATGAATTCATGTGTATAACTGCCCATTGGATTGATAAACATTGGAAACTTCAAAAGAGAATTATTAAGTTTGCAGCTTTGTTACCTCCTCTTGATGGTGTCTTTCTTGCTGATGAGATTTCATTGTGTTTAGGAGCATGGAAAATCAGTGAAAAGGTCTTTTGTATCACTCTTGATAATGCATCATATAATGATACGATGGTTGCTGCTCTTAGGAGTCATTTAATTAGGAAAAACTCCTTGGTGCTGAAGGGGAATTTGTTCATCTACGTTGTGCTTGTCATATCATTAATTTGATTGTGCATGCTGGTTTGAAGACCATAGATGAAGTTGTTCTTAAGATAAGAAGGGTTATCAATCATCTTAAGCATTCTATGCCAAAAAATAAGATATTCTATGAAATTGCTTCAACTAGTTTTGGTTTAAACATTAAGAACAAGCTGCGTTTAGACACACCTACTAGGTGGAACTCTACCTACATTATGCTCGATCATTATGTTTATTTTCGAGATGCCATTGACAGTTTTGTTGGTAAGGATACGGATTTGAGAGGTTGTCGCCTTAGTGAGGAGGAATGGGAAAAGGTGCAACAATTGAGAAAGTTTCTGCAAGTATTTTATGATGGTACAAATGACTTTTCAGCTTCTAAAAGTCCTACATCAAATCTGTATTTTCACGGTGTTTGGAAAATCCACAAGTTGTTGACAAAGACTTCAAAGGGGCCTACTACTGTTATATCTCCAATGGTAATAGAAATGCATGCAAAGTTTGAAAAATATTGGGATGAATATAGTTTGATTCTATCTTGTGCTGTTGTTTTAGATCCTAGGATGAAGTTGGTGGGTGTTGAATTTATGTACAAGAAGTTATTTGGGGAAGTTTATGCACATGAAATTAATGGCTAATAAGATTAAATCTACTTTGATTGATCTATTGGATGAGTATAAGCTTGTACATGGTGAGTCTGGTTGTTTTGTTGGAGAGCAACATGTGGGAATCAATTCTAGATTAACTGATGAGTATGATAGTGGATCAGATGGTGAGACTCTTGACGACTTCATGAGCAAGAAGTTAAAAACAGAAATCAGCTCGGAGTTGGATCTGTATTTAAATGAGAAGCCTTCTCATTTGTCTAAATCTGATTTTAACATTCTTCAGTTCTGGAAGAGGGATGCATCTCGTTTTGTTATTTTATCTACATTGGCTCGGGATATCCTAAGCATCCCGATCTCTACAGTTCCTTCCGAGTCTGCATTTAGTATGGGAAAGAAAATCTTATCTTCCACTAGAAGTTCACTTGCATCCTCAACAGTTGAAGCACTTGCATGCTTAGAAGATTGGTTACGTGCAAGAGGATTCGAACCAGGTAATAAAGTTGTTTTCGTACATAATAATTGTTTTTATAGTTATTTCACTTATTTGCTAATGTAATTGTGTTTATTGATTTATAATTTGGTAGGTCCTTCAAGTGCTTTCAACATTGGTAAGGCACCTTGAATTGAAGTGAACGATGAAGAATAAGAGAGGACCTTCCATGAAATTTGCATTGTCTACTGATTTCAGTTTGTTTCTTTTGAGTGTCAAGTGGTTTCCACGAAATGTGTCGAATTGTGTCATGTAAACTTATTTTCATCTAGTTTGTTGCAAGACCTTTTTGTTGATTTCATTCAGTAATCGGCTGGTTTTCTTGTAAACTGATTTTCATTTGGCTTGTAACTGATTTTCATCAACTTTGTCACATGAACTTTGTCTAACATATACAGGAACGAAATTAAAAAATGCACAGGAATATAACTCGGGCGGGCGGGCCGGCCCGTCAGCCCGCCCGAGTTTTTACGTGGGTGGACATGGGCAGGCTTATAGGCCTGTATAAGCCGTACGTTTCGGGCAGATTTTTGGTTTTGGCCCGGCCCGAGCCCGGATTTGCACAGGTCTAGTCTTCAGCTGTCTAGACGCATATGCAATCACTCTGCCCCGCTGCATCAACACACATCCCAAGCCTAGCTTGGATGCATCGTTGTATACCACAAAATCCTTTGTACCCTCTGGCTGTGCCAAAACAGGAGCAGAAGTCAGACGTCTCTTTAGCTCCTCAAAACTCTGCATACACTGATCAGACCACACAAACCTGGTAGTCTTCCTCAGCAAACTCGCCAGTGGACGGGCAATCACAGAGAATCCCTCCACGAAGCGTTTGTAATAACCGGCTAGGCCAAGGAAGCTACGTACTTCCTTGACGTTCGTCGGTGTAGTCCAAGCTGCTACAGCATCTATCTTCGCCGGATCCACCTTGATTCCTTCAGCTGATACAACATGACCCAGGAATGCTACCTCTGGCATCCATAACTCACACTTAGAGAACTTAGCATAAAGTTCTCTATCTCGTAGAACCTACAATACAGTCCTCAGATGTCCTGCATGCTCCTCTCCACTGCGAGAGTATACCAGAATGTCATCAATGAAAACCACCACAAACTGATCTAGGAAGTCGATGAAGATGTTGTTCATCAACTCCATAAAAATTGTTGGGGCATTCGTAAGCCCAAATGGCATCACTACAAACTCGTAGTGTCCATATCTGGTCTTGAATGTTGTCTTATGCACATCCTGCTCTCTCACCCTTAGCTGGTGATACCCGGAACGCAGATCAATCCTGGAGAACATTGTCATTCCCTGTAGCTGATCTAACAAGTCATCAATACGCAGCAATGGATACTTGTTCTTGATGGTCACCTTGTTCAGCTCTCTGTAATCAATACACAATCTCAACGATCCGTCCTTCTTCCGTACGAAGAGGACATGTGCTCCCCATGGGGACACACTAGGGCGAATAAAGCCCTTCTCAGCCAACTCCTCAAGTTGTTTCTTCAGCTCCAACATCTCGACAGGCTCCATACGGTATGGGGCCTTCGAGATCGGTCTCGTACCAGGCTCTAACTCAATCCCAAAATCCAATCTCCTCTGAGGCGGCAAGTTGGACGGCTCAGCAAATACATTTGTAAACTCGCAAACCATAGGGATATCCTCTAATGCTGGATTCTCCTCTTCCTTCATGCCATAACACCAGAAGGCATCACAACCTTGTGCAATTAATCTAGCTGCCCGTACCGCACTGATAATCGTGTCTGTCTTTCCAAGGTCCCAACCTCGGAAAACCTCTATCTGACCTAACTCGGTAGAGAGGGTAACAGTCCTCCTACCTACATCTAAGACTGCAGAATGTCTATCCATCCAATCCATACCTAGAATGACTTCCTCATGCTCTAACGGCATGACAAAGAAGTCAACTAGTAACACACGGGTCCCTACAGAAATGGGACAACCATGAATCTCACGGGTACCTCTGACCCTACCACCATCGGTAACCCTATAATAAAGGGCATCCCCTCAACTGTATCTAAACCAAGACGCTCTACACAGGCATCAGAAATAAAAGAGTGCATAGCACCAGTATCAAATAAAACTCTAACAAGTAAACCATGAATCAGAATGGTACCTGTAGCAGTAGGTGCATTTGGCTCCTCTACACTCCTCAACTCAAAAACTTGGCCCTGTGGGCCTCTGGTATCAGTGGTGCTCCCACCACGACGTCTGTCTCTACTCGGCCCAAGAGCAGATCCCTGGGTCGTAGGGCGATTTGGGACTCTCTGTTGTCCTTGCATCTGTTGTTGCTGAGGTGGTCTCTGTCCACCTCCTGCTGCACTAGCAGGAGAAGAATCCTGTTGTGATGAAGCTCTCCCTCGTCTACAGAAGGTAGCTCTGTGACCAGGTCTGCCACAAGTGAAGCAGGTCACAGGTTGCCTCGTACACTCCGATCTCATATGCCCATACTCACTGCAATTGAAGCACTACACTCCCTTATCTGCACCCGGTGCAGATGAAGGATGACTTTGGCGACTATGGCCTCGCCCTGAACCAGCAGCTCCGCCAGTACCACTGGTCTGCCCAGTCCGCTGTCTCTTCTCAGACCCTCCGGTCTGAGAAGCTCTCTTATGGCTGGCCCCTCTCTCTCATAATCAGAAGCCCGGTCCTAATGATCCATCAGAGACTCACAATGGAAACCCGCCATATAAGTACGGGTAGTATTCCTCAGTCGTCGGATAAACAAATACACATGCTGATCTGCAGAAGGTGCAGCTGGACCCAGCAATGCCAGCTCGTCCTGAAATTTCCTGATGGCCTCTGAGACTGGTACATCCTCGAACTCAGCCTCAACAAAGTCTCGCAGTTTCTCCCTCCTCAACGAGGCAGGGCAGAAACGCTCTCGGATCATAGTCCTCTTCTGCTCATAACTAGTAACCTTTACTCATACAGACCTCCACCAGTGTTGTGTCAAATCTCTAAACAGAGTCTGCACTAACTCAATCTGCCTGTCAGCTGGACATCTAATAGACTCCAGAACTGAGTCTACATGTCCTATCCAGAGCTTCACCTCTAACCCCACCTTCCCAAAGAAAGGGGGTACTCCCATCTGATGAAAAGTCTTCAACCAAGTGTTTGGTCGAGGCCCTCTATGCTCCTCTGTAGCTCGAGCAATCCCAGCGGTAGGTGCCGGTGCAGCTGACACCTGTGTAACTGCATGGGATCTCTCAGATGATCCCTCCTGTACTGGCAGATCAAGGGCACGCCTACCTGCTCTGGCAGCCTCCTCAACACGTCTAATGTACTCGCGGAAGGTTGGTCCCTCCATGGAGACACGATCAGACTCACCAGATTGGGCTCTTTGTGGCCCCTGTCTCTCAGCTGCACCGTTCCCAGTCTCAGGAACGACACTCTCAGCAACCTCCTCGTGGATCTCTCCCGCTGCATGTGAATCGCCAGCAAGAGTCCTACCCCGTCCTCTACCTAGAGGGGGTCTACCTCTACCTCGTCTAGCTGCAGGTAAGGCTCTATTTTGAACCATCTGCAGAAGACGTAAACCTAACTTAGAAGGCTATATATATATGCCATATGTATAGATATATATCAAATCAATCACAATAGAATATCTATATATATCTATACTGTCGAGGTCTTCAGAAGGGGCGATGGCTCACGTACACGGTATCCCAAAACATTTGTACTCATTTCAAAACCAAAACCTTTTGAAAAGTCAAACCCCTCTCGGGTTCTGTTTATTTATCTATTCGACCTTTATCGTAGATTACAAGTGCCATTGTTGTCAACCTGGCTTTGATACCAACTTTGTAACACCCCAAATCCGTAGGACTCGGAGTGCTACTAGGCTAGAATCTCACAATGGATCCTGACCCTAGCCTAACAACAATTTCACTGATCTTACAACAAGGCACAGATAGATTAAAATAAAACATGAAACTGATATATATATATATATATATATATATATATATATATATATATATATATATACATCAAAAGGTAATACAAAGTACCGCTGAGTACAAATAAAACCACACTGTACAACAAAAAGGTCCCATATCCCCGATAATGCCCCAGTGTACGGAGCCCTCAGTGGATCGTCCACCCTGGATCACTCTGCAGCTCTTCTATCCTGCAAAGGATCTACAACACGGTATAAAACCGTTAGCTAACCATACACATATATAAGAGATGCAGAGCACAAACACACATCAAAGAATACTAAACACGTCAACATGATATCACACATTTACCCGGTTCATTATCTTTATAAAGTCCAGCAATCAACTCGTATATATATCCATATAAACATATGTGACACGAGGAATATATAATCCTCGCCTCTGGGTCCAATAACCAGCTAGAATGGTACCTGGAACACCTCCCCATGTACCCTAAGGGAATAGAGTGCCTGAACCGTTTATCAGGTCTGGCCTGCCTACAGAGAACCTCCCAGACTCCCGGCGGGATGAAAGGGCAAGTTATCACGGCCCTACAATGGGCAAGCAATATACCATAGGTCAGTGACCATCATAACGCATGCTATAAAGCATATAACAAACACCACTCATGCACACATCCAATATAGGGATGACAACTAAGTAAGTCCTACGGACTTACCTCAACCTCGTAGTCGTCTCAACTCGATCAACCCTCAAACTCGGTCCACTCCAATCTGGAGGATAACACTGCCTAGCAACAAGGCATAACGAAACATACTCATCAACTATCTATCCTCAACAAATACCTAGCATGCTACTACCGCTCATACTAGGAAAGGAAAGGATCTACCTAGCATACTAGGTAGATCCGGGACAAGACGCACCTACGTGACACAAGGGACGCAGGGGCGGAGCAAGCAACCCGCGGGCGCGGCAGAACTCAGCCGCGGGCGCGGTGACAAGGCTGCAGGCAACGCAGGCACGGCGCTAGCGCTGGCGTGGGTGCTGCGGCACGGCTTCCGCAGGGACGGCGACTTCCAGGCGCGGGGCAGCGTCTATGCAGAACGTGAACCCGCGATTCCTTTTCGGCTCTTCTCGTGATCAAATCACGTCTTTATCATTCCAAATTCACACACATGCATAAACATACACATTCCAACATTAACCTACATTCAATCATCTAATCCTAAGCTAAGGAAGGAAGAACAAAGAAGAAGAAAGAAAGAAGAAGCAAGAGAGACATACCACAACTGTGGCCTAAGCACGAAACTGCTCCAAGACAGCACCTCTACTAGCTCTCAAGCTCAGCAACAACATCATACCACATCATCATCATCATCCACACACAACTCTTTCAACTCTAAGGAAGAATAAGATCAAGCTCAAGATGGAGAGAAGGAGAAGCAAGGAGGACGTGAAAGGCTGGATTGGAAAGTGAAAAAGGAAACACTTGCTCAGCAAGGAAAAGAAAGAAGTAAGGCAAAGGGTAAAGAACATGTCAAAGGAGTCAACAAAACCGGCTGCAACCGCCGGGAACCGCAGGGGCGGAACAACAGAGGAGCCGCAGGGGCGGCCTCACAGACCCGCGGGGGCGGCTAAGGCTAACTAGCTCCCAAAGACTAAGGCTCTTACAATTGTATATCGTGACATTTTGGATACAATTTGTTTGGCCAAGGATCAGGCTCATCATGAGAGGAATAAACATATAGATTTTAGGTATCATTTCCTAAGAAGTGAGAAGAGGATAACGGTGAAGAAAGTACGGATTGTTGATAATCCTGTTGATATGTTCACCAAACCGGTACCGCGCAGCAAATTCCAACATTGTTTGGACTTGCTAAATATCATAAGTTGTTGAGTGTCCAAGGGGCACATCTTAAAAGAGAGAGCATCTGGTATGGGCATTGATTAATGCATCTAGTATGTCTACATCGGGTATGTTTGCATCGGGGGTATGTTTGTGAGGTCTTTGACAAGGACTTATGCAATCTCAAGTCAAGGTGGAGATTTGTTGAATATGTCTTGAATTGGGTTTATTTATGTTTGGGTCTTTTTCGTTTGGTCTAGTCTTATACTTGACATCCAAGTAAAAACTTGTCAAATATAAGCCTTTCAAGTATAAACATGTCAAGTTTAAATCTGTCAAGTATAAACCTGTCAAGTTTGAACTTGTCGAGTATAACATGTCAACTATAAACCTAGGGTTGTTCCTATATATATTGTAGGTTCCCTTAGTCTCCTATCAATTTGATAATCTGATCATTTGTTCATCTGACAATCTGTTCATTTAGAAAATCTGGGATAATCTAGTTATCACTTGTTTATCCTCTGATCTGTAATTCGAAATTTCTCAATAAAATTTCTTTGAAAAATGGAGGTAACCTTTATTAGGTGAACCACTATAAACTTGGTGTTATCTTTCTTATTTTTTAAATTTTGTTCTTTTACAATAATTCAACACAACATTACTTTTTCTAGTTTTTAGTGCAACGAAACAAATATGCTACTTTCTCCTGTTAGAAGGTTTTGGCTTCCATTTGTGCAATCGAGTACATATATCTCAATTATACAATGCAAGTCATACTAGTTTTATTTCTTTGAAAAGAATATGCATAGATTGTACAAGAGAATCTAATTTCCAAGAATAAAAATAATTATTTTTTGAATAGAAAAGAAATCCTATTGATCCAATAACACTAGAAAACCTTAGCAAATAAATGTTGTACATCAAGCATAACTTATTCTCTTTATTTGGAATTTAATTTTCAAGACCATGGGCAAGGGACTCTTGTATTTCTTCCAAAGACATCGTTTTAGTCTCAGGAACCAACTTTACGATAAACAGAAGGGCGAGAGCATTGATCCAAGCAAGAATGAAGAATGCACCTGCAAGAGATATCGCATCTCGATAAGTGTGAGTACTCTACTTTTCGTAAGCATGTTAGATGCACAATAAGGTAAATATAAGGGACCTGGATAGCTCCAATCTATCACAAAGTTGAATGTGTATGATAAAAGCCCAATGGACATGCCTCCAACTACACCCGCAAGGCTTCCGGCTGATCCTTTCACATTCATTGGAAAGATCTACTAAAAAGCAACTTAGAATCGTATACATACGATCTCATATGTATTAGAAAGTATAATCAGATTAGATTTAGAAGTGTACCTCAGCCATGATAACGTATGGTATTGGTCCCATGCCTAAAGTGTATGCCCCAGAGTACCCCTGAAGATCAAAATTAGTTCAATGTATCATCATTAACAAACAAAATCTATTACGTAGACGCTATATGAGATCATGTAATTTACAAGGTGTCGAAAATATTAATGCATAACTGACGAATAGCGAGACTACGCGTCAGATTTTAATAAAAATAACTACGTTAACGCACACATCAATACCAAAACATTTTTTTAAATACCATCGAATTTACAAAAAAAATGTTTAAAACTGACGAACCGTCTCATTATGTATCAGTTATGTATTAGTAAATTGATCGCATTGTTATATAGGGTCTTACCCATAAGCTTAATACTATAAAGTAAGGACTTAGATTCTCCAAGCAATCATGTTCTCGAAGCAGGAACATGAACCCCACAAGAAAGCAACAAAACACCATTGTAGATGCAGATATCTGTGAAATGTACAATTGATTGTGAGAATTTATAGAGACTTTCTTCGCAAATTGATTAAAGAGAGTATTTTTCATCTAACCATTAGAAGGGGCCGTCTTCCGTATTTGTCTATCAAGTACACACCGATTGCAGCCGATGGAATCTATAGTTTAAACTCATGTCTTAAAGAAGATCAAGATCCTATAGTAATTTTTCTTTGCTAGATAGACAATAACTGCATCATACCTGAATAACAGGCAAACCTATTGATCCAATAGAGCTAGAAAAGCCTGTCAAAGACATAAATGTTGTACCTCAAGTAAATTTCATAGTATTGGCATATCAAGCGATAATTGGTAGTTCCATAATAATTAGTCATATCTAAGGGTTTTTTCAGTAGGCTGAATTTTTAAACAAACCTATTTAAGTTTTGAAATTGTAAATCAAACCTTTTCATCTTTTAATTTTTTTTACCCCTAATAAAAAAAATCGATTTTTTTTCCATAATCAACATTTTTGACACTCTATAATTGTATTGTCGACAATTGTTAACAATTCATTGACAATACACCACGTTGATAACACAATTATGTAACATAAACAAAAAATTTTGGAAAAATAAAATTTTCTAAAACATTTTTTATAAAAGAAATATTTTTAATAAAGTTAAAAGTAAAGAAAGTTTATATTAATATAAATTCTTAATTTAATTACTTCAAATATACCAACTTATCCCCTTTTTCAGTTTAGGTCCAAATCTATACCGATGAACAATACTACTCATAGCTAGAAAGGGTTTCCTACCAGCAGATTCTAGTATCGATGATGCATAAAACGTAACCCCTCCAGTGGGTCCTCCAAATCCTGCTAGTGCCAAAAGTCCAAATACAACCTTAAACAAAATCATATCAAACACACCATAAGTCCAAGGATCAAAGGACAATATGATTAGCATGGAATATATATATAGCTATATATATTAATGTTGGATGACTTACAATTAAAGAACGTGCGTATTTTTTCTGGAACAAGCCCAAAAAGTTCACTTGAGGTATTTGTTGAACTTGTTCATTCAACTCCTGAAACATAATGAATTTGTGTGTAGCATATATTAGAAGTTGTCATTAATCTAATGTTTCATAATATAGAGATTGGTCAAAGTAATACTTCTATATCGGTCACTTCTTGAGATATATCAATGTTATCTCCCCTAAGCCGTTGTAACACGTTTTCGTATGCCCTACCTCGACCGAGTTTTGCCTACACAATCACATTGTGTATCAATGATCAATGCACGATATGAAACCAATTGAAATTACATATATATAACAAAAAGTTAGAGCATTCACCAAGAACCGAGGTGACTCCGGAATCATGAATACGCCCAAAAGTTGCATGGCGCAAGGAACGATGCCTATCAAAACTAGGATACGCCAAGGGATCAATGATCCAACGAAAAACATTACTACGATTCCGGAAGATTGAATCAACTGGATCAAGGGAGATTTAATATTTGTATATCATTAACGGAATATTACATTCAACTTATAAGTTGTATGTGCAACTTGAAATATGTATGTACTATATAGGGGTGAGCAAAAAAATATCTTATCCGGCTGATCTGAAGATCTTATCCGGAAAATCAAATTCCGAAAATATCTGTTAATTGACTAGATGATCCGGGAGGATTTCTGATTTTGAGAATAAAGTCAGATCGGATCGGATGTATTCAATTGCTCCCGTTATAATTACTTAGATCGGATACTTGGATATCGGATCAAATATCTGATCCAACTAAAGTATCGGATATCCGATCCAACTAAAGGATCGGATGTTTTCAATGCACGATATGAAACTAATATATACCTGTGTTAACATTATTAATCCTCCTCGAAGATTCTTGGGTGTTATCTCGGCTATATAAACAGGAACCTGGATTGCATGAAGTGTATAAATCACGAAGCAGAATATAATTCATTCTTGTTGAAATCAACATGAGATTTACAGCCATTACCGCGTAAACGGAAAGCCCTAATGAGGTTCCTACGAAGAATCTACCCACGTCAAGAGACCATGCTGCCTGACATCGCCAAATTTGACACAAGATTAAATATTATAACTGTAATAAACATAATAGGAACACTGTAAAACTGTACACTGGTGTCATAAACTCATAACCTTGGAGATTGAGATTGTTATCCAACCAATGAGGCTTAAGGTATCTGCGAGACCTATTGCCTGCATGTGTAAATTATTCAAAGCTGGTCGCCCATGGGTACCCGGCCAAACCGGATATATATATATATATATATTTTGTGGTTATGTTGTGGAAGCTCACTATGCAGAGAAGGTGAACATGACTCTTTGTTTATTTTTATGTACTGTATGATATTTTGTATGATATTTTTTACGTTAGTCGTTTATTTTATTTTTGGAATGGATATTTATATTTTTTAATAACAAAAAAAGTAAACATTTATTTTTAGGATAATTATATTTTTAAATATATAAAAAATAAAGCGGTTAGTGGATTAAATTGAACAAATACACATGTTATATTTGAGCAATTGAAAATATTAATTAGCATTTGAACAGTTGGTCATATAGTTCAATAATTTTCAGTATAGTTAAATAATTAGTCATATGGTTGAACATTTAACATATTTAAATAATTTTAATTATATTCAAATAATTTTATCGAACAAATAATTGTTATATTTGAACAATTATAACTTGATTAAGGTTGTGGATTTTTTATATAACATTATTATGATATTATGTATAATATTATATTAAGATATTATGAATTATATAAAATTTTCCACATAACTATATATACTATATAATATATATATATATATATATATATATATATATATATATATATATATATATATATATATATATATATTTATCATAATACATATTAAATATAAATACAGTTCAATTAAAAATGCGTTAGAATAACTTTTAATACAATTTTCTTTTAAATCGGAACCTAGTTAAAGGGTACTGAAACTAGAGTTGAGTTAAACTCGACCCGGATTAAACCATAAGTCAAAGTCGATCCAGATCCGGATTTAAAAGGTATAGTTAGAAAATGTAGGTTGAAGATTACAGAAGAAATCTTACCCCTCTTCGCCCAATCATGTCTGTAATCCTCCCACTAACAATGGAGGCCAAAATTCCTCCAACTGTTAACATCGATCCAAACAGTGAATACTGCAGGAAACATAAAACAACCATAATTTACCTTCTTTTTTTTTTTTTTTTACTGCAATCCAAAATGTGTAAAAAATAAATTTACCTCTGCCGTAGAAAGCCCAAGCTCCTCCATAACAGCAGATTCAACCGGCGATGAATAACCCACCTACAAAACATATTCAACTCAATTGAAAAAGAATTCGATCGGTCTATGAGAATTAAGGGTAGAGCATATTTACGGCAGTGCCACAGGCGAAGCAACCGCAAACTGCGATGAAGACGCTGAAGAGGAGAAGAGGAGTGACAGCTGAATCGCCATTGTCAATTGAAGATCCTTCTTCGGTTTCTGGTAGCAGAAGTTGGGCTGTCAATGGCTCTCTCTCAATGTTACTCACCATTTTGATCTTTGACTTTGCTTGAGTTATTGAAGATCCAAAATTGACGTACAAACTGTCCATGTTTTATATAACAAGCATCCTTGTTTAACTATGGATTTTTTTATATATTGTGTAAGGCATTCTCAAATTTTAAATTACACTTTTCATCATTGTGAAATTCTATTTTATAATTTATTCTAATAAAGAAAACCAGATTGTTCTTATAGTTAATTATATAACTGAGATCTTCGTATCAATTACTTTGTTCATTGCATATTACATGTGCTTGTTAGAAGGAAGTTAATTATCTTCTTTTTATTAAATTATTGTATTAATAATTTATTAATATACTTTGCTGGAATTGTGCTTCTAGCACGTTCGTAAACCCCTGTTTGGCCTGAGATTTAGGTTGATTGAAATCAAAGTTTATATTAACATTAACATACAAGTTAATGACGTGAATGAAATTGTACGTTGGAAATGATTTTATCAGGTGCGATGAATAAAAGTCACATATTTTATTTTAATGATGGGATCTGACTCTTTCTATTAAAATTTTCATAACCTTTTCTGAATATTCTGAATAAATTCGTATTGATTGCGAAAATAAAGAATTTCCTTTCAAATTTTGATCCTACAGAAGAAAACAAAGGGAACTTAACAATTCCTTCACTATCAACAACACCACAGCTCCTTTGAAAAGTTATTGGGAATTTGGGATAATAAAGCCGGTGAGCTACTCTTGATATCGATTGATTCTATGTTCTATAGTTTTGGTTTCAACCAAAAGACCAATCCTCACTCAAATACTTCATCGTGAAGCAATTCACGTAGGGTTCTCGGCTTGCGTTTAGCTCTTCAAAAGCTTAACGAGTTGGATATAAAAATATTTTAACGCTTGTATAAAATTTAGACTCGGTCCAAATTCGACTGGTTCGGCTTGTTATTACACCTCTAACTCCCGGTCCCAGTTACGACGACAAAAGATCCTCTCAAGTCTCAACCTCCACTATCAACAATAGATGGGCCTTGGAGCGGGCTGGCATTATAGATCCGTGGGCCTGGCTTGGACTATCTATCTTGGGCCGAAGTCAAGGTGAACAATAGATGAGCTGACAGATCACTGGGCCGGACAGATTTCAAGAAGAGTAGGAGTGGCCAGCATGTTGTTGGGCCTGTTCTTTCTCCTGGACGGCAAATCTAGCGTTTACGTTTATTTTGTTAGATCTTGCATCTTCGTATTCTATACTTATGTTCAAATGTTTGTAATCAAAATAATAATTAAAAAAATGTTATGGAATTGGTCAAGAAGTGAAGTAAATTGTAGGTGAATTATTCATCTTCTAACACCCCAATTTACTTTATTAGTAACTCCTTATATTGTAACCCCTTTTATGTTAATGACTCCTCCTAGTTTTTGACCTATAAATAGAGGTCATTCTCATCGTAACAAAATGCATTAAGAGCAAGTTAGAAATATAATCTTCTTGTTCTCTCCTCTCTTATAGCTTCACTCTAAGTGTTCTTGAACACATTCCACAAAGTTTAAGTAAAGAAAGAACTACAAAACAATCTTTTTATAACACGTTATCAACACGAGAGATTCTAAGTTATAATTGAGCTTTGCTACTAAGGGTATGTTTCTTAAACATTTCCTTAGTTTTTCTTTACACAAAACTATACACGAAAATCTACTTGAGGAGTATGCTCTGTAGTTGCCCAAATCGGGAACCTCTACACCAGAAACTCGTTATCTTAACATGAGATCTAAAATAAATTTGTCAAAATAAAATTATGTCGTTTGGTTTTATGCTAAGAAACGAAACAAAATTGAGATTTGCTCACCAGAAACTCTTTTTTTTTTTGACAAAGACCCAAATTAATTAATTTTCTTGCTTTCATCCCTTGGAATACGAACGAATATGGAGATGGAGTTTAAAGAGGGTAAAAGTAACTGGGTTTTTTTAATTCCTTGCTCTCGTAACTCTTATATATCCGTATGATTTCTTGTGTCGCATGATATTTGTCTCTATTATTGTTATGACATCTACATCTATGAAATGACTTTACTTTATTTATTCACGACTCATATTATCATACATACTTAATATTGACATAAACTATAATGGTATGTAGTAATCAATGGCAAGCATTGCAAAAAGAGAGTTTGACATGCTTGACTTGTCGGGCCAAAAGTACCTCGAATGGAGGGTTGATGCACTTGCCCATCTCAAGGCAAATGGCCTTGAAAAAACAATTGAGGATGAAAATGATGTCACTCCACAAGAGAAGGCAAAAGCAATTGTATTCCTCCGCCACCACATTCATGAAAGTCTCAAGATTGAATATTTATTTGTGGAGGATCCAAAAGAGTTGTGGGAAAACTTGAATGAAAGATATGGACATCAAAAGGAAGTCATTTTTCCACAAGCTCTATATGAATGGAACAATTTGAGGTTCCAGGACTTCAAGTCCATATCTGATAATAATAGTGCTATTCACAGGATCACCTCCCAACTGAGACTATGTGGTCATGTGATCACCCAAGAAGAAATGCTAGAAAGAACATTTTGTACTATGCATGCCACAAATGTATTGTTACAACAACAATACCGGGAGAGAGGTTTCAAGAGGTACTCAGACCTCTTGAAAGTATTGTTGGTGGCGGAAAATAATAATGAGCTCCTAATGAGAAACCACAACCTCAGACCCACGGGATCAATAGCAGTTCCGGAAGTCAATGCCACTGACAAGGCATCCGAGGAAAAATACAAGAATTACAAAGAAAGTGGGCAACCGTCATGGCACTATAATAGCCGTGGCCGAGGTCGTGGTGATCGTGGCGGTCGTGGTGGCCGTGGTGGCCGCGGTCGTGGCCATAGGCAAGGCCATAATGATGGTCGTCATTACAATCGAGGTGGTAACTATGGTTACAAGGGGAATGATAAGCTAAAGGTCTAGGCGGGTCAAAAAGGACCCTCTCACAAGCCAAGAACTGTTTGCCACCGATGTGGCATAGCTGGTCATTGGGCAAAAATATGCCGTACAGCTTCACATTTGGTGGATGCTTATCAGGCCGAAAGAAACAAAGAAAAGGCTAGTGAAACCAACTTCGTGGAAAATGAAGGTGTTGGTAGTTCACCCATGACCAGCCTAGATATCTCTCACTTTCTCAATTTTGAGAATGACGATGCATGTGCCTTGGACTAAAGTTTTTTCGGTTTATGAACTTGTGTTTTTTTTTTTCATATTGCATAATAATATATAATATGATGTAATGCATTGTAATGTTTTCTTTCAAAGACTATTTAAAATATGGTTATCCTAATATAAAATATGAAGTTTTTATTTTTAATGGCTTAATTTATTTACGCTTCTTTCTTTATAGAGTAAACATGGAATCTTCTAAGAAAAGACTCGATGAGAATGAGCAATGTCTTGTGGACAGTGCCACCACAAATATCATCTTGAGAAATAAAGAGTATTTCACGGATTTGAAACTCTTTAAGGGCAATGTGAATACAATATATGGTGTGGCTAGACTCATCGAAGGCTCGGGAAGAGCTCTTGTTCTACTCCCAAGGGAACAAAAATAATAATAAATGACGCATTATATTCGAGTAAATCTCGAAGAAATTTAATGAGCTTTAAGGATGTGCGTCAAAATGGGTTTCATATGGAAACCATGAATAAAAATGGGAGAGAATATTTGTGCATCACAACACATGAATGTGATAAGAAAAGGATCCTTGAAAAAATGCAAGGACAAGCCTCCGGATTATATGAAACATATATTCATCCGGTTGAGGCTAATGTGATTTCTAACAAACGGTCGGATGACCGAGTTGAATTTACACTATTTCATGACCGATTGGGTCACCCGGGGTCAATGATGATGCACAAAATTATAAAGGGTTCAATTGGACACCCACTAAAGAACATGAAAGTTATGCCGTCAAGTCATATTAAATGTGCGTCTTGCTCACTCGGAAAGCTTATCATTAGACCTTCTAAAAGTAAGGTTACGAGTGAAACTCTTGCATTTTTGGAAAGGATACAAGGAGATATATGTGGACCAATTGCTCCACCGTGTGGTCCATTTCGATACTTTATGGTATTAATTGACGCATCTACAAGATGGTCACATGTAAGTCTATTATCGACTAGAAATGCGACATTTGATAAACTCCTTGCTCAAATAATCTGTTTGAGAGCTCAATTTACGGATTATACAATAAAGAAAATTCGGTTTGACAATGCAGGAGAATTCACATCCCAAACATTCAATGACTTTTGCATGTCAATTGGGATTGATGTGGAGCATCCAGTAGCTCATGTTCACACACAAAATGGTCTTGCTGAATCATTAATAAAGAGATTACAATTAATCGCTAGACAATTATGGATGAAATCAAAATTACCACCATCTGCTTGGGGGCATGCGATATTGCATGTTGCAGCCTTGATCCGAATAAGACCAAGTGCAAATATTGAAAAATCCCCATTACAATTAGTGTTTGGTAAGGAGCCTAATATATCACATCTAAAAATATTTGGATGTGCAGTTTATGTTCTCATTGCTCCACCACAACGTACAAAGATGGGTCCACAAAGAAGATTGGGAATATATGTTGGTTTTCAATCCCCCTCGATCATTAGATATCTTGAACCAACAACGGGTGATTTGTTTACAGCAAGATTTGTTGATTGTCATTTTGATGAAAATACATTCCCAATCTTAGGGGGAGAAAAGAAGAAAGTGGACCCAAGTACGAAAGAAATTACATGGAATGCAACGTTATTATCACACCTTGATCCAAAAACAAAAATGTGTGAACAAGAGGTTCAACGAATCATTCACTTACAAAGTGTTGCAAATCAATTACCAGATGCATTTACAAACACTAAGAAGGTGGAAAATTCACATATTCCTGCAGCAAATGCTCCTGCAAGAATTGATGTACCCATTGGACAACCAAAGGAGTCCATTGCAAATGAGTATATGACTCGTCAAAAACGTGGTAGACCACTCGGTTCAAAAGACTTGAAACCGAGAAAAACAAGGAATCAAAAGGATATAGCAGGAGATGCTATAGTGATTGAATCAAATGAGGAACATGAGAAAGACAAAGAAAATGAGGATGAGAACATTCCAAATGAAGATAATATCCCTGATGATGAAAGAATCGACAATTATGAAATTGCTATAAATTATGTCGACACAGGGATACAATGGAATAGAAAGGACATCATTATTGATGATATATTTGCCTACTCTGTGGCTAATGACATCACAACTGAAGATGACGACATTGAACCAAAAACAGTTGATCAATGTCGTCATAGAAAAGATTGGCCAAAATGGAAAGAGGCAATTCAGACAGAATTAAAATCACTTGAAAAACGTGAAGTTTTTGGGCTTGTAGTTCATACACCAAAGGGTGTAAAACCAGTCGGCTATAAATGGGTTTTCGTGAGAAAACGAAATGAGAAAAATGAAATTATGAAATATAAGGCAAGGCTTGTAACCCAAGGTTTTTCTCAAATTCCAAGAATCGATTATGATGAAACATACTCTCCAGTAATTGATGCAACTACATTTATTGAAAAACTACAGATGCGCCTTATGGATGTCGTGGTTGCATACTTATACGGGTCACTTGATACTGACATCTACATGAAAGTCCCACAAGGACTAAAATTGCCAGATGCTAATTCTTTAAAGCCACGAGAAATATTTTCCATAAAATTGAGAAGATGTATGGATTAAAACAATCAGGACGAATGTGGTACAACCGTCTTAGTGAATATCTTCTCAAGGAGGGATATAATAACAACATTATATGTCCATGTGTTTTCATCAAGCGATCTCAAAGTGGATTTGCTATAATCGCAGTATATGTTGACGATTTGAATATCGTTGGAACTTTTAACGAGCTTGAAAAAACTGCAAAGTATTTGATGAAAGAATTTGAGATGAAAGATCTCGGAAAGACCAAGCTTTGTCTTGGCCTACAAATTGAGCATTTAAGGGATGGAATATTTATTCATCAATCTAATTACACGAAAAAAAATACTAAAGAGATTCTACATGGACAAAGCACACCCTTTAAGTTCACTCATGGTTGTTCGATCCCTTAATGTGGAAAATGATGAGTTCCGTTCTCGCGAAGAGGATGAAGAAATCCTTGGCCCATAAGTGTCATATTTAAGTGCAATTGGTGCCTTAATGTATTTAACTAACAATACAAGACCAGATATTGCTTTTGCTGTAAATTTGTTATCCAAGTACAGTTGTGCACCCACAAGAAGACATTGGAATGGCATCAAACACATATTCCGTTACCTTAGAGGTACACATGACCTTGGTTTGTTTTATCAAAACAAAATAGATGCCATTTTGGTTGGATATGCAGATGCAGGATATTTATCTGACCCACACAAGGCCAAATCCTAAAACGGATATGTGTTCACATATGGAGGCACGGCAAATTAAATGGAGGTCAACAAAACAAACAATTACCGCCACTTCTTCAAATCACGCAGAGTTGATCGCTCTATATGAGGCTGGAAGAGAATGTGTGTCCCTACGATCAATGATCAAGTTCATACAAAAGGAGTGTGGGATGAAACCCATCACTGAAAATCCTACCATCTTGTACGAAGACAATTCAGCATGCATTGCTCAGATGAAGAAAGGGCATATTAAGGGAGATCGTACAAAGCACATATTGCCAAAATTCTTCTCCACTCGTGAGCTAGAGGAAACTGGGGAAGCTGATATTCAACAGATCCGTTCCAGTGACAATCTTGCTGACTTGTTCACAAAATCATTGAACCCCAAGAAGTTTGAAGAGCTTGTGCGCAAGATTGGAATGTACAGACTCCGAGACATATGTTGAAATCAGGGGAGCATTATACGCGCTGCACTCTTTTTTCCTTGGATCAGGTTTTTATCTCACTGGGTTTTTCCTAACAAGGTTTTTAATGAGGCAGCATCATCCAAGCGTATAATAACTTTGGAGTCATTAACAAACACTCAAGTTTGATAATAGAAGAAGGTGAATATTCAAGGGGGAGTGTTATGGAATTGGTCAAAAAGTGAAGTAAATTGTAGGTGAATTATTCACCTTCTAACACCCCAATTTACTTTATAAGTAAGTCCTTATATTGTAACCCCTTTTATGTTAATGACTCCTCCTAGTTTTTGACCTATAAATAGAGGTCATTCTCATTGTAACAAAATGCACCAACAGCAAGTTAGAAATATAATCTTCTTGTTCTCTCCTCTCTCATAGCTTCACTCTAAGTGTTCTTGAACACATTCCACAAAGTTTAAGTAAAGAAAGAAATACAAAACAATCTTTTTATAACAAAAAAGACTTTAATTCCGAATATTTAAAAAAAAAAGTTATCTCCAATAAATCGACGGCTTGGAAATTAAATTAGTATTACGCCAAAGCAGAGGAATAAGTTCACGTTTAATATATACTAGTGTATTGCCCGTGTCTTGCACGGGATTGTTTAAAAAATAAGTTTTTCAATAGATTCTTAATTTCTATATATTTTAAGATTTAACACACAATTTAAATTTTATTTTTATTTTATGCTTTAAAATAATATATTTTCGTAAACATGATTTTTAATGAAGAAAAAAATATGTTCACAATATTATTGAATTTGATAGATTAAATCATAATTACAAAATAACTTGGTGGGCTAAAATTTAAAACTTCGATTTAAAATCTATTATAAATTGCATTCCAGACTCAATTTTGTGATTTAATAATTTGTTTATAAATACTTAAGCAAACAAACCAGCCGAATGAAATCCTTAACAGCCTAATACTTTTTAAAAAATCAAATATCTAAACAAAATTCATTTATTTTCTAGTTAGTTAGGTATTTTCATTTATTTTTTAGTTCTTACTAATCTAAAATCTAAACAAAATCATTAATTTTTCTACAATTCATTAAAATCAAAATCTTGATTTTTAAATTAATTATTTTGAAATTACGTAACAAAATCTTCTCATTTTGTTTTTTTAAAAATTCTGAATATTAAATATTGATTTAAATTACGTATTTAAAATATTTCTTTACGGACGGAAAATCCTGACGGCCATAAGTACGTCCGCTTTAATATATATTAGTGTAATAACCGCACATTGTGCGGGGTTTTGAATAATATTGGATTAAATGTAATTATATATACTTTTTCTATTCTAAACTCACATATAAATATATTGATTGCAATGAAAAATTAGACAAACATTATGATATATTTATAGGTCGAGAAAATGGTTATTTAAATTTTTTCTAAAAATATAAAATTTTAGAGTTAGCAAATAATCGACATATAAAATATAAATAATTAGAAGAATCTATATACCTATATTAAAAGAGTCGTCACTTAAGCTGACGTGACGGCTTCTCAATTTTTCCTGACATAAATCTTTTTTCTGAAACATCTAATTAAGCCAATAAATCTTATTTACTAAACAAAAAAATATAAATTATAAATTATATAATATAAAAGATTTCATTTGATTATGTTAACTAATGTTTAACGTATATAAAAAAAATCAGATCAATCTTCTCCCTTACGATTGTCGATTATAATGAATCTTCTTCCACAAGCCTAATTACTATCTTTATTTAACCCTATATATATCGAACATCTAACTATCCTCCCTTCATCAATCTTCTAAGCCTGCTACAACTCCTTTTCTTTGAGGTAATCTTTCAATTTCTTCCGATGTTTTTTTTATACTGTGTTCGAAGCTTTTTATATTTCATACTTATTTCGGTTTAAAATTTTGTTTATATCGACTTCTCACTGACGAAATGTGCTTGAAATCCTTTGAGATCGAAGATGTGAAGAAGCTTCGGGGGAGCAATTATCTCGTGCTATAGGAAGCCTTTTGGAAGAGGTAAGACCAATTTCGCTATAGAGAATGCGACGGGAACAAGAATTGTGATTGCTGATGAGAAGATCCACCTCTTGGAAACATATACAAGTCTCGTTTTGGGGTCATCGGCTAAGCTTTACCCCAAACTTAGAGTTGTTACACATGGGGCCGCTAGCTCAAAGGTTTTAATTTTATTTACACAATTACACTATAAATTGGTATAAATTGGTATAGATTTTGTAACGCCCCGGGATTTGGAACCCGAGATGTCACTAGGATGTGAACCACACCGTAGGTCCACCAGATTTAGCCTGACAACAATTCCACTATCAGACCTTCCAACAAGAGCACGACAAAACAAAACATCTCTGACCTTTAATTTATAAGTAATTGTATTAACATGCATTTTAAATTGTGTGAAGAAAGAGACATAAACCAGAAACAGCCTTGACGACCAACTCAAAGTAATCAAAACTAAAGACCAACAAGTACGACCTTCCCAACAACCTAAAGCACACGTGGGTCCGGCTGATCACCAACTCTGAGAAGTTCCTCCGAAACATACCTAAAACCCGGAGTTGTCCTAAAATTAACAACTTATAAAACCATTAGCTAGCGTCCCAAAGTTAGAGTCGGAGCTCCAGAATCAAATCAAGATTGTATGCTTCATATGAGGAACGTCAAATTAAAAATACTAAAATAGCAGTCAAATCTACCACCTATAAATATTATATTTAAGGCTAAGTCAAACAAATAATGTATAGGTCACATTTCATCAAGTCATGCTAACTAACTTCATAACATTAATGCACTATGACGTCACCACCAAATAACATGCCAACAAGTAGTCTAAGCATAGTAACGATAAGAAATGTATATATAATAATCCACTAAACATGTAATGCTTATTATGACAATAATTATGATGATATGCGATGCAATGCAATGCAATGAATGTATCATCTCTCAACTCTCGGCAACGCAAGATAACGCAACGCTCTCAAGTCCACATGTGCCCCTCCGGCGTACTAATGGTTACGAAGATCTATCATCACGTCTCCCATTTTATATACCATCTTCTTTCCCCGGCTCGGTTCCTACTAGGACACCGTCCAAAACATGTATGCACGTTTTTATATATGGAAGGGGCTCCCACCACGTCGCACAATCATGCCTGGGACATCACTCCCTCATCGAGGTCACCATGCCCATAACCGTACCGGTGGTTGCCAATTGTAAAATACTTTTAAATCATAAGTAATTTAGTTTATAAAACAATCTCCAAAAACAAGAAAGTCCAACTACACTCACATGCAACACGCCCTACCTATAACACGGTCTTTCAACATCATTCATCAGCAAAACCAATTTACAACACATCATCAAGCCAACTAGCACATTATCATTACCCAACACCATCTTCCACTAAACTACTTATCTCAAAACTCACAACCCAAAACATTTTCGCCCCCAAACCATCAATATCGTCTACCCATACACATCTCATGAGGATACTTATCAAATCACTAGCTCAAACCTAATAAAACTCTTATTAGTTGCTCTCCTTAAAAGATCATATGTCACTCCCTACTTAGGATACCAAAACTATCAGAATCATATATCACTTAGGTGCATATAATACACATTCTAAGCTCCTTCAACTCTCATTACTATAAGACAACCATTCAATCACATAACTTATCACCATCCTCACCCTATCATAGTTCTTTCCATCACATGCAACCATTAACTTCTATCGTCCTCCATAATCATCAACATCTCTTATCATCCATACATACATTCATGTGTTTCACCATCCTACTATCACAAATACCGTCATCTCTAAAATACTTATAATAACCACATCTTCATAATCCCATCGCTATCGGTAATACTTTCCATAATCATTTCCTATCAATCCCTAAAATTATTCCTAGACACTATCGTCATTATATCAACGTTTTCAAACACTCAAGATAAAACAATTTAATGAAAATCATCTAAAATATAAAATAAAATAGGTATAATCTATAAAATATGTTCTACTCACAATCAACAACAAATATAATCTGAAACAGAATGGCAGCTAAGCAAGTCGGTATGACTTACCTCCAAAGACGAGTCTCATAATCACCATAATAACTACCCGAGATGATTCACCATCATTCAATTACCTAATATCGCACATATCATATAATCTATCATCAATCAGCTCAAACAACCACAAACAAGTACTAGATAATGGATTCCGAGTAAGGTTTAAGAGACCTTACCTATCAAAGGTCAAATGTCGTGTGTCAATGTTAACTCAAGTCTCTTTTCGTATCCAAAAGTGCCTCCAAGATGTACAAAACCTAAACAAGTTAACTACACAAGTTTTAGTTCCATTTACCAAAACTTGGGCCATAAATAATAATTATATAAAATATAGGCCATTTTCCGTATATAAATTTTGGGTCAAAATCCATAATTAAACTCATTGAGGCCAAAAAGTAAACTTCCAAACGTCTGGGCCTTTTATGCAAATATAAATCTGGGTCATTTTCTAAAATTATCCAACTTGGGGGTAAATTACATAAATCTGAAAGTCTGGGCAATTTAACATAATATAAAAGATGGGCTGGTAATCACCAAATTATTGAGTAAACTCGCGAGTTGACTCGCCAGCTAGGCCAACTCGGCGAGTTAACACACTGAGTCCTAGATCTGACTCGTTCCTCCCCGATCTAGGGTTTCCTGATGCAGATGGCGGCGGCGGGCAGCGATCCGGTGGCGGCAAGCTTCATCCCGGCGAGGCTCGTGACGGCGGGTTGGCTACTGGCGGGACCGGCGACTAGGGAGCTCGGCACCAGAGGTGACGGGGCGTTTTCCAGCAGGGCGACGGGTCTGCGTGAACAGCGTGGCGGCCGACTACAATGCTTCTTCCCATGGATCTAGGCTTGGGATATGGGCTTCCGGCGGTCTGACCGTGGCTCAAGGGTGGTGGCGAAGGCGGCGAGATCTGGCTCGGAATTAGAACCTTTCTGCGGTCGGGCTTGCGGGAGAGAGGAGTTCGAGAGGTCCAAATCCGGTGGTGGCGGCCATGGCACAGCGCGGCGGCGGCTCTACTTCTCGACCCTGGTGGTGCAGCGACGGAGGTGATAAGGGTGGCGTAGCGGCGGGGCTCGAGTTAGCGGTTCCTGTAGTTCGAACGATGAATCGAACCCGACTGGTGGTGGCTCAACTCCGGTCTGTAGAGGGGAAGAGGTTGGTGGTCCGACTGGTTCAAGAGAAGGTAGGTACTGCAGTGGCTCGAGAAGACAGGCTGACGGTTGGGCTCAAAGAGCACAGTCCCGACTCGATTGGAGGTCCGAGTTCCGGTGGTGAACAATGAGGCGTGAACAGTGACTCGGGAAGAGAAAGGTAGAAGAAGAGAGAGTTAGGGTTTCGGTGGGGAAGATGAATAGCATCCCGTAAATAACGTCAATTACTTCGTATTATTATCCAACAAATTTTCAGTTAAGACGGATTTCACTTTTAGCTTAATAATCTCGATTTAATTTGAAATTAATTTGATTACGAAAAATTCCGGAAAATTAGTTATTACAGATTTGGTTGTTGTTATGCTACTAAAATGTTGATACATATTCAATATATGGAGTTGAGCTTGAACGAAATTATAAATTTACAAGTGTTGTTGAGTTCACGATGCATCTCCAGTGGTGATGGTGATGAGCGGTCAAGATCTTTTGTATCCCTCTCCTTGTGTATCCTTGCATCCTATCACGTGATTGGTTAAATTTATATTGTTTATTATTTTTCTCGTAAAGCAGTAAAACTTTAATCCCTATTTATTTAGCCTCAACCAATCACATGTTAGGGATACATGTATCACTGTTATAGGAGATCTCAACTGGGTGACGAGTTATGGTCTCTTCACAAATCCCCCAAAGTAGAGTTGTAGTATAGGGAACCAATATTCCGATCGAATCCAACATCTAAAAGAAGACTCCATTGTCGTATGACGTTTAACTGGGCTTGAAAATAGATTGAAATTACTTGAATTGAAATTACTTGAGAATCTCAAATTCTTAGGTTTACTAATTTTAGATTAGGTGATAATTGCTATTCATAACCTATATTTCTTTCCACAATAATAAATATTGTTTCCCTTCCCATCCAAACAACACAAATGTGAACAACATGTTAAAATCACAAACTGCAAGGATGTTGAATGTCACTGTATGTTTGCGACCGATAAATGGAGCTTGTGATTCTTCAGGGATGCATGCACTAATATGTGTACCATCAAGACAACCTATGCAATCTTGAATATCAAAGATTAACTATTTCAGTGAATAATCCATTAAAATGATAATCCATTAACTAATTTTATTTATTTACCTTGAAGTAATCCTTGTATCTCGGATCTGCAGCAATATGAGATGGTGTCCTAGGAAAATTAGGATTCCTTGGTCGAATAATGTCACTTGCAAGTCCACGTCCTCCATTCCCATACCCAGTAAAGGAATTTAATACATCGTGGAATGCTCGATGGACAGTCTCCGTGGACCGTTGAAAGTGTTCAGCAACAACACGAACTGAGGCTCCTTGAGCGAGAGTGTATAAGAAGATCCCCACTTTCTCCAAGACCGAGACCTCTCTTGATGGGGTTAGACCGTAATTTTGTTCCAACTCGTTGCACAAATGTAGAAGGACTTAAGCGTCCATCCTAAACATATTGACAGTCCGAATGTGATGACTTCCCAATATGTCGTCCATCCACATTTTTCCACGTTCGTACCCAGTGTAGCAAGGTTCCTTGTGAATGTGTTTGAAGTAATGTTCGGCCAAGAAAGCAGTTTGTGTTTGCATTTCCACATGATGTGTATACATTCTTAGAAGGCGACGACGTTTTTGTAATTCTTGATCCCTGTCATCACTCCCGCTTGACATATTAGAATGTATTATATGGACCTACAAGGATATAGATAAACAACTAGATGATCATTGAAGAAAAAAATCAAAATGATATGCATAACTAGATGAGAGTAAACATTCATTACAAAAAATTGCTAAACAAGGTCAAACAATGTCAATGATAGTACGAAATATAGAGTTCAAACACTGATAACTGAAAAATGATATGCATATCATTAAAACAAACTCCTAAAAATCAACGATTTTCAAACTCCCATTTCAGCCACTTCACTCTTTTCTCGTCATTGGCCAATCTGCTCAAGATTTTCATATGATGCTTTGATCTAGTCTTTGAAACAACAAAACACCACAACGTTGATCCATCCTGAACCAAATTCTTCTCCACCAACCGATCAAGAATTTTCATTCCTCCATCTAGCATTTTATCTTCATCTTTATCCTTGGAGCATAATTCTTCTTGGAAGAGGGCAATAATCTTCTCATTGTGTTCTCTTGTTTGTGCAAGATGTTCTTCGAACTTAGAAGAGCCAACTGATTGTCTTGCTCTTTTTCTCTTCGCTGGAGCCTTGTCAGTAGTAACTATAGTTACTGGAGTTGGTGTAGGACCTTGTGTTGTCTCAAACGGCTGCTCATCTGGCTTTGTGTCTACATCAAAGTGGCTAGATGCTCCTCCCTCTTTGGTGCAGGTCTCAACAAATGCACGAAAGAACCGATAATCACCTCCAACACCATCAGCTAATCCTACTTCCTCATCATCTGCTAATGACACACGCTCGGGACTTGTTTCACGAACCATGCCAGATGACATGGCTAGTCTCCCTGTTGCTACATTACCCGAAAAAAGCGAACGCAATAGCTCTTCATACTCAACATCGATTCTCTTATTCTTGTATTTTTTACAGTTTACATCTTCCTACAACAGCAATAAATACATCAGTATAGTAAAAATTATTATTATTATTATTATTATTATTATTATTATTATTATTATTATTATTATTATTATTATTATAATAGAAACAAATAATATAAATACCTTAATCTTCCTATCCCACCATTCATTAGATGCTGTGATCCTACGAGTGTTGTTGTCCTAACCAAGACCCGTCTCTGAATTCATAAGCAAATTCCAAGCCTTGTACTCTTTTTTCATTGCCTCATATTTATTCCTACAAACATCTTTCACACCACTCTTTCCGCATTTACTAGTAAAAGCAGTATTAATGTCCTTCCAGTTGTATGCCTGTTTGCTACCATTTTTCTTTTGATATTCAATTAGGATCTTCACCAAAAGCCTCACAAGTTCATCATCCCATGCAAAATTTGGACCTCTAGAACGACTTTGAAAAACATTATTCTCCATCCAAATTAAACGATACCAGTAAATTTAATCAATTATTTGATGGAAAAAACAAATTATGCATTTACAAGTTCTCATCAGCATTCTTACAAAAATCAGCATACAAAACTGCTTGAATCTAGCTCTGAACATAAGAATAAGTTTTAAAAACTATTCAGCATAAAAAAAATCAGATTGAATGTGAGGACCTCCAATACGGTAAGAGGTGGGAAGTTCTAAAATGCATTCGATCTAATATCAAAGCTACATAATGATATTCATACGATTGTATTAAAATACTTTAATTTTAAATGAATTGTAAGTTTTTTGAAACTCACAGCAATCCTAGTCTCGAACTATGATATATTGAACGTGAGACCTCTTCATAATTGACACATTATATAATCATTTGGCTTGCTTAGTTTTGTCTCTTAACAATAATCATTATCTTAAACTCTAAAACAGCACACAACATGCACCAATTAATCAATAATCCAAGGAGAGGGTCATGATTTCCTAAACATAAGAAACACCAAAATTGAGAATTCATATTTTAGTTAAATTCCCTTGCAATTCATGGATCACATCAAAATTAATCAACTGAACTTGAATAGTCATCTAGGCTTTCAACGTATAAAAAATTCAACAAAGCCAATTGCCAAATCCAGATAGCCAAGGGACTTAAAACAAGTTGAACGAAGAGAATATAACAAACTAGGTCAAACAATTACAGATTATGGGTTACATGTGAGCCACTGAAACAAGTCGAACGAAGACGAAGATGAACGGAAGTGGTGCAATTGAGCAGCGGTGAAGGTGAAGGTGATCGGCGGCGACACCCCATGCTCTTTGCAAATCCCTAGGTGAAGATATACGGCGGCAACTTCAACTCTTAGCGAACGAATGAATCTCTTACTATCATATATACCTACTAATTTTGTAAAATACATGATAACTAAGGGCATAAAAGTCTTTTTAAAAAAAACACTCTAAAATTTATTTTTTTCCATGCCAAACATGCACAAATGTTTTATAAAACTAAAACACTACAAAAACACAAAATACTATCTAAAAACACTAAAAAACACATACACTAATTTCCAGTTAAGACGGATTTGACTTTTTAGCTTAATAATCTCGATTTAATTTGAAATTAATTTGATTACGAAAAATCCCGGAAAATTAGTTATTACAGATTTGGTTGTTGTTATGCTACTAAAATGTTGATACATATTCAATATATGGAGTTGAGCTTGAACGAAATTATAAATTTACAAGTGTTGTTGAGTTCACGATGCATCATCCAGTGGTGATGGTGATGAGCGGTCAAGATCTTATGTATCCCTCTCCTTGTGTATCCTTGCATCCTATCACGTGATTGGTTAAATTTATATTGTTTATTATTTTTCTCGTAAAGCAGTAAAACTTTAATCCCTATTTATTTAGCCTCAACCAATCACTTGTTAGGGATACATGTATCACTGTTATAGGAGATCTCAACTGGGTGACGAGTTATGGTCTCTTCACAAATCCCCCAAAGTAGAGTTGTAGTATAGGGAACCAATATTCCGATCGAATCCAACATCTAAAAGAAGACTCCATTGTCGTATGACGTTTAACTGGGCTTGAAAATAGATTGAAATTACTTGAATTGAAATTACTTGAGAATCTCAAATTCTTAGGTTTACTAATTTTAAATTGGGTGATAATTGCTATTCATAACCTATATTTCTTTCCACAATAATAAATATTGTTTCCTTTATTTTATATATATTTATATATATATATTTATATATATATATAACTAATTTAATTTCCTATAAAATATATCCATGTAATCTTTTAGTGTAATGCAAAACTATTCTCTTCGTCTTTGCTAACTGTTAAAACAATATCATCTATGAAAAGATATAGTATATATTTATTTTTGAGTTAATGTTAGTTTTGAATCATGTTTAAAAAAAGCCTTTTTCCTTTAATTTTTAATCATTAAATTAGATGTCCTCATGGATATCAAAAGTCCTCGATTCAAATATTTATTTATTATAATTTTATTTATAAATTATTAGATACACTCTCAACTAATTTAATATAATTATTATCAATTAATAATTATGTTAAAGTATATATATTGATTGACCCTCTCGAAAATATAGTTAATTTTTAATTTTATTTTTCAACTAAAAGAACGGCAATCCCTGATTGATTACTACTTAGTTTAATTTCTTATTAATAGAAGCGTGTTTAGATGCGACGGAGATCACCAACTCTCCTTTTAACCAAATTTTTATTAAATACAAGAATTTTTATTAAATAAAAGTAAATTTAGATATTATTTATCAATATGAAAAAAATGAATAAGTATTTTTAACAAATACCCGTGCCTTGCACGGGTTATGCACTAGTGATATATAAATTGATTTTATACTTTTGCAAATATACATTTAATTAAGTTTTGAATTCATTAATTTTGAAGAAAAAAAAACTTTTAACTCTAATTAACGATAAAGATTTCTAATTTTTCTAGTTTTAAGAAACTTAATTAATAGGACTTTTTGTTAATGTAAGGATTTACTAATTTTTCTATTTTTAAAACTTAATTAATATAATTTTTTTATTAACGTAAAATATTAACTTTTTAAAATATTTTTTTTGTTGCGTGAATTCTGGCGCTGACACGTGATAATAAGGGTCTCTTTAATACTTACTAGTGTATTACCTGTACCTTGTGCGGGATTGTATTTTAAATTTCATTTTATATATAATAACTATTATAATATATTTAAAGTAAGGTTTAAAATATAAAATTAAATATTTAAATATCTAATAGTATTTAAACATTTTTTTATAAAAAATAGAAATTATAAATAACAATTTATCTTACTTGATCTCTACATTTAAAAAATAACTTATATTTTTCAATTTAACTTATGCGCTAAAAACACATAATACGCTATATAAAATTAGCAACTATATAGTAAGTAGTCCACTAAAGATGTCGTCCTTAAAAATACATTTTTTAAAATAAAGTTTTTGTTATTGATCAAAATCAACATTCTCATGCCTGAATTCACATCTACTAATATACATGTAATATATAATAGAGAAATTAAAATAGATGAACAATAGAAAATATTCTCATAAATTCACAGTAATTTTTAATTACAAAAAAGTTACTAAAATTTGCCCCTCTTCTACAATAGAAGATAACTTTAATTATAGACATAACTACATGAACTATCGAGTGATCTTTTTTTTTATATCTTTAAATTTACACACTTCTCTCATGCAATTGTGAAGAGTGGTTCTTCTCATGCCTGAATTCACTTCCCTTTACGTCTCACCTTATCTCTTTTTATCTAGCGTGTCATAGACTCATTTCTTCAACTTTCATTTTTCTTTCCTCTGCAATAAGAAGAAAAGTTAAAGAAAGAAATTGTTATAAAATTAGGAAAAGAAGACGAAATATGTTTTATTTTGTTATGTATAGAGGTGCGGGAAAATGACTTTGAAATAATGGATCAAATAAAAGAAATCTTTATTACAAATTATGTTATTGAAACTGGATTTTTTTATAATTTGAATTCACTTCAGAAGCTCAAATGCACCTAACCTTACCCCAAGCTCTTCATAGCCAAATTCGGTCACAAATAACATCGAACACTTGGTCGTCACGATCCCAAATTACTGGAGAAAAATCAAGGGTGTTTTATTCCGGCCTAGAATAGTAAAATCTATTTTGATTGACCAAGCCTGAATGGGCTGCTCCTGCTCTTAGTCCCCAGGAAAATAAATGATGTAGATCGATTAATAGGAGTTGGATCCTCAACATGAGGATTGTCCTTAGGATACACAATTAGAAACACTTAGGTAGATTCAAAGCATATAGAAAAGCATTTATCAAAGTAGATTGAAAGAAGACTTATGTGTTGTATCAACCTCACAAGGACTATCTAGGGAAAAAAAACAGATAATATGTTTTCAAGAAAAGAAATTAATGAGTAATAAAGATGAAATTAAGCAGAGGGAACAAATTCAATAGTAACTGTGACAAATAAACTCAACAAATATACATAGAACGTAAAAAATATGTTGCACGCGCCAACAAAAATACCAACTAATCAAAAACCTTTGAATGAATAGAAGTTAGAAACGGTAATTAATGTAGATACCTTTGTTTTAATTTATATTATTGAAGAGATATTATTGGATTAACATATTTTTTTTTGAATTAAAAAAAAAAAAAATTCGTAATAATTTGATACACAATTTTTGTTGAATATTTAAACAAAAATATATTAAAATTTTTGATGTATAAATTTTTAATTTATATTGCCGGATAAAATTCCATTGTGATTATCCAAAAGATTTTCATGTTAAAGATTTTTAAAAATAATTACCTATTTAAAATTTGTTCAACGGTAAGTCTAGAAAATAAGATTCTAATTTGTTAGGATTTTTTTCCACATAAAGATTAGGATTAATAAAGATTTTAGTTGATGAATAAATAAAAAATTAGCGGACGGAAAATCCTGACAGCGACACGTGATAAAAAGTGCGTTTGCTTTAATATATATAAGATAAGATTACTATTTAATATTTAAATTAGATAGTTTAAAAAAATTAAATATAGAATAATTTTTATTTAAATTAGATAGTTTAGATTGATATATTTTGTTAAAATTTTAATTTAGACTACGACTTCTATTTAATATATATTAATTCCGTTATAATTACAACTTTTATATAAATTAAATTTACGTCCTCGTATTTATACATATACATATATATAGTACAAGAGTTAGCTAATAGCGCTCAATAATTCATTAAATATTATAGTTGGTCAAAAAAAACTATACATTATAATATATTTTGTTTTCTCTCTCTCCATCTAAACTATTCCTTTCGATTTTCTATCCAAAGAAAACTCGAAACGCAATAGAATCCTTCAAATTCTATCAAGAAAAATATTTATATATTATTATTATTATTAAAATAACTAAAATCCCTAATACTTACCCTTCTTCTATTCTCTTCCCCTCCCTCAAGCCATCGCCCACCTCTACTCCACAAACTCAACTACTTTGACCCGTTTATTCATCACAGAAAACCCGTTTTATAATATCAAATACAAACTTTTTCAAACGAGTCAGGGCAGCCGTGGTAGGTAAACACTAGAAAACGATCCAAACCAAACCTAACCCACCCAAATAAAACCTATAATCTTTCCTCTTTTCCCCTCGAGAAAGCTCAAGTTAGTTGGTGAAAGCAACAACAAAAACCGGTAACCATGAACTCCAAAGACCGGTTAACCGCCTTACCGGACGAACTTCTCCACCACATCTTCTCCTTCCTCGACTCCCTCTACATCGTTCAAGCCTGCGTCATATCCCGGCGCTTTCGGCATCTCCACGCTTCAGCGCCGGCTTTCTCCTTCAGCTTCTCACGCTATGTTAACTGGGTCAATGGAACCGGTTCGGATTACCGGTTTTCTTTTCTTGTTGATGGGTGCTTACGTCTCCGTGATAAGAAACTTCCGGTTCATAAATTGGTTTATGATGCTTCTGATCAGATTGTCAAACCGGAAGTGATTGAAGATTTGCTTTCGAAAGCGATTCAGCAGGGAGTTCAGGAACTTCAGTTGACGCTTGGCTTGCTCAAATTTGGCCTTCCGGCTTGCTTGTACACTAGTCTCTCCCTCAAGGTACGTTTCCTTGTTTCAATTTCAATTTTTTTTTTCTTTCTTCAATAAGATAATTAAATAATATTTTAAAAAACGGGTGTAAAATATTGAAACTTGATTAAACTTTCTTAAGTACATAGAGTCAGAGACCCAAGTAAAAAGGTTTATGAAAACCGGGTTTTAAAATGCTTTATAATTAACAAATATGTTATGCCATTAAAACTGCAATTGTGAAAGCTTGATCCATTCAAATGATCACTTTGTATTAATTAACAAATATGTTATGCCTCTATCGTGTATTGAGGATTTAGTTTCTCAATTATGACTTTGATACCACTTAATTATGACATTGTTGATTGGTATAACTTTGTATTAAATAACTAAGAGTTTTTGATACATTATACATAAATATATTAAAAAGGAAGGAATAATAATACAATTGCCTGAATTGATAGAAATTTCTTCACAAACTAGTCGAAATTGACTAGAAAAAGGTTCTATTAACATATATTCCAAAATTGCCTCTCAATGATTAGCCTTATTATTATTTGTGCAAATTGACCATTTTACTTGATTTATTATATTGTGTGGGGGCTGGGTTGTCGTTGACTAAAAATAAACTTGTATTAATATGTCCTACGGATTCAGCCGCCTATGGCCTAAGCTGCATAGAAAACTGAAAATGGGCCAAGATCAAGAAGGCCAATAAGCCCGAGAGAGATTTGGTAGTTATTTTAGACCGGGTTTAGGGTATATACTATATAGTGTAAGTACACCCTCTATTAGACGTGAACAAATTCGAATTCAGAATGGGCCAAATTTAAAATCTTGTCCAGCCCGGCCCGTCTTGTACGGGCCACAAGCAAGGCCCGTGTCCACTATGTATAATCATGGGTGGGCTGCTGGGCCGGCTTGCCCGTAATTAGGACTACCATAAAAAAAAATCAAAATTTCTCGATTAGGATTAAGATTTATGAGTGGTTAGAGTTTAGGTTATTTTTTGGGTTATATAATTATAATTATTATTATTATATATATATTGGTTGCACGCGGGTCGGCCCACGGACTAAATCTTGTACTCTATTATATCCCGTAAACATACTGACCGGGCTTGGCCCGGCCCAAACGGACCAAACTTCTTACCTATATCCATGTTTTTGGGCGAGTGTACAAGCCGGACATACCAACCCGAATTTGTTTAGGTCTAACCTTTATGTATACCACCGGTCAATTTATGTGATAAACAACGTGATATGTGATGGTGTAAATGGTATAATTATACGTAAAATTTGAGCTGAAAAAATCAAGTGAAATCGGAACCAAATTTTTTTAAAAAGAGATTTGTGTTATCATTGTTTTTAAAATGAAAAACATAGAATAAGTATGATGACGAAAATGTTGTTATATTGCAGGAGCTTACACTACGATCGCGCTTCGTTAGCCTATCAAACGAGCTAGGCTTCCCGGCATTAACAAAGCTACACCTCGAACTCCACCAATTTTCCGACAACAAGGTAAACGGCGACATCATTTCCCGGTGCCCTAATTTGGAGACTTTGATTCTGAGGGACTGCAACATAGACGATCAAATGAAGAGATTCAACATAACAGCTCCCAAGTTGAAAAAACTCGAGATTTCGTATGCTTATGATTTGTGGTACATTCCGATGGACTGTAAGTTTGTGATCACGGCACCAAAATTGGCTTTCTTTAGTTATAGAGGCACGAGGGCTGTCAATTGCAGCCTCTCGTGTCCGTGCTCGTTGGATGCGGTTGAGATTGATGTGTTCGAAGGTAAAGATGAGTTATTTTATGGTGGGTTGAATGATGATTGGAAGATTGAGAAGGTCTCGGGTTTGATAAGTATGATTAAGGTTTTCAAGTGTGCTGGAATTATCAAGATATCGCAGACAACAAAGAAGGTTAGTTCCTTTTCAACTGTATCTCTTTTAACCTTTTTTTGTTATTCTTAGTCAAATTAACATAGACGAAGCGATTAACATAAGTTTTGGAAACGAGTCGAGTTTAAACCGAATATTTTTCTTTTCAAGCCTACTAAAATTAGGGTGTACATATCTAGACCGGATCGGAAATTTTGGTCTGATCCGATATTATACCGTAACTGTAAAATTTCGATCCGGTCCGACTTTTCCTCTCATTTTTTTCTGTAATAACTCACAGTTTTTTAGATTTATCTCATTTATGCTGTATTTTTTGCATTGACCACAACAGTGTCTGAGTAAAGCTGCTGGATTGGGATTGGAAGATCCCTTAAAGGGAAGATAACAACATACCTTCAAGGGCATCACCGACTCTTCAAGTCATGGACTATTTTGCCCCTTAAAAGCTAACAAATTTACACTTATTTTTCAAGTGATGAATTCAGCTGATACAAGTCCGGGAGAGACACCGTTTTTAGGTGGTTATGGAAACCCTGACTCCCAAGTAGTTGTGAATTGGGGCATTGTTGCATTAGAGTTTAGTATACAATATACGTATCCTGAATAATTGTTGAATAAGATCGTCAGCAAGGGAAACATCTAATTATATTTCAAGTTCTAAATTATCAATTACTTATATTTATCATCAATTCCATCTTTTGTGTTTGACGAGAATCAATGATGCACAGTGCACATGTTTGAAATAGTAAAATAATTTGGCTTGGATCATTAAGTCATTCAAATGGTTGATGTTGAATTCTATATTCGATTAAGAATTTTTTTTTAGAAATAAATACATTTTATAAAATGAATTAAGATATGGAAAAGGAATTTAGCTAAACGCTCAAATGATACCTAAGTGTAAAAAAAGGTATAATCTAAGTAAAATCATTTGAAATTTCACAATGCAAAAAAAAAAACTATATACGATGATAATGAGATGTTTGTAGGACTAATTCAAATTTTTAATGGGTTTAATTAGTTGAGATGGATTTTGAGACTATAGGTACAACGAAAGTGAAGTTATATATATATATATATATATATATATATATATATATATATATATATATATATATATATATATATATATATATATATATATATATATATATATATATATATATGAAAGCACTTGATAACGAAAAGGTAACTCCCGGTCGGACTTGGTAGGGTAGGAGCCGTATAGAAGGTATAAAATAAAGTAAGAGGAATGAACGGATATGTATATGTCGTATTCTAATTTATTATCCAAATTGATGTCTAAAAAAATTGGATATTCTATATCTTCTCTCCTTCTTCCCCTGGAAATAAACTCGTACTAATAGTGACATTCTTAGGTAAGAAATTGTTGTGGTGTCACTCGTTGCAACATGATAGGTAAGTGTCAAGGCTTTTGAGAAAGATTTTTTTTTTTTAGTTGTATAGTTTTAACATGCGTTAAAGGTATAGAGTGATGGATCACTTAGCTAATTTAGTTTTTCTTATAACATTGAATTTTTTGCATTTTGTGACTTGTCGGAGGATGTTTTACATTTTGTGCAGGATGATGTGAGAGATCGGAATCTCCGAGTGCAGACTATTTAACTTATTTTTAATATTGATAAAAGCGCATTAAAAACATGAACGATAGTGAAACTCCTTACACCGAAAAAAAATAATATAAGCTATTCAAACAAGATATTTCACAAGAATGATTGTGTACATTAGAATAACAATCTCAACCATAACCGATAGTTATCCGACAAAGCGAACCATACAGACAATTAAAAATCCACTATAATGAGGTTGAAATCCGAGTGATGCTTTACCAGGTGATTCTCCGGTTGCGGTTTCAACGAAGATATTAAAAACTATCACCCGAGCCACCACCCGACCCATCAACCGACCAGACGTCCACCCGACACTAAAATTAACCCAAAAAAAACCCGAAACACTGTCTTTCTAAGTTAAACCCTAAATTTCTAAATCGGAATAATCTTTACTCTCAACCAAATATACTTTCACTTTCTAAAAGATCACAAATTTTAGCATTTTTTCAAGTCCGAGGAATTGATGGAAGACGAATGTCGATCAAGTTGAATATCGATATGAAAACAATTCGATTTCTAATTTTGAAACTTAGTTGAAGCTAATGTTGTTTTGAATTTTAAGGAGATATGTAATTTTGAATGACATTTTGCCAAATGAGTAATCGAGTTATCGTATTATGTTATATTTTGATGTTTGTGTTTGAAAGTTGCTTAATTTTTAGGGTGAATCCAAAAAATACTAACTCACCCAATCACTTTATAGTTTAGGGTGAAGGGATTCTTGAATGAATAATGATTCAGATGAACAGTTTCTTAGTATGGGTCGGATGATAAAAGTGATATAACCGTTCACTATCCGGCCATTGATATCCCTAGTGTATATTCATCTACTCTTTTATACATCCATTATCATTCACCAAATGTTACGCTTTATGTATAGTTTTTCATGAACTCCAAAGCTTCGACACACCATTACCCAGAACTTCAACATCCATAACTAATTGAGTTGTTAATTGATTCTTCAGGTAGCTTTTCTGTAGGGTGGAGAGTATAAATCATATAAGCATAAAACAAGGAGTATTAAAAAAAATTTAAAAAAAACTCCTTTCTTTTGAAAGGTAAAAATAAATAAAATTAAAACCAAGTGTTGGTGGAGTAACGATAGCGAGCTCCCCAACATAATGGTGTCGTGCCACTGAAGACCCGCGACGTGAATTCAGTAAGCTTGCAGCCTCTTCGCAGCAACAGAGCATACTCAGAGGAAGATCTTCTTTTGCGGCTCTTGAGGAGAAGAATCGAAACAACATTGAATGCATGGAACTCGCAAAAGCGGAGAGAGGGAATTGATTTACTGCGGATGAAAAGAGCAGTGTTGTGATTCAATTAGGAAGGCGATGGGGGTTGGGAGAGAAGAAGTACTCCAGGTGGAGGTCCATTCATTCTTCGACGTAATTTTACTCCATCTCATTAGTTCCCACATCGATAAGCTGTTGATTGTTTATACAGTATATAATACATAATCCCCTCCTAACGGGGCATCATCGGCTAGGTGACGAAGTGGTTGTGTGTGGGCTCATTATTTGGGCCCAAAGCACAGGAAAGTCCCCGGGCCAATTTGCAGAGATGCAAACCTTGAAAGAGGTTACTCTTTGAGCTGGGATGGGCCTTCCTCTTGAGGAGGGCATAAGATGTGTATGGAGCCCAATTGGCCCATCCTGCCAAGAGCTCATGGCCGAACTGTTACAGTTATCCACTTAGGCAATTCAGCCTAACAGAACGGGGCTTACGATCACCTAACCACCCATTTTTTTAATCATACCATAGTTTTATATTTTTATACCAACGGGACCTAACCCCTCACATTTGTGAATAAAATGTCATGTTCGATTAACACCTACTATTTTGCTATTATAAATTTCTTATCATTGAGTTGAGAAATATATCAAAAATTAAAATTTATTTATATAAACCATAAAATAAGACTAAGGTACGTAAACATATACTAAAACCATAAATCTAACACCGGAACTACACAGTGCGTAGTTTCGATTTTTACATCAAGGTTATGATTACGCATAGGTTCAAACCTTCTACAGAAGGTGAACTATGAATAAAGTTGTCAATGACATAGTATTATCTCAACAATACAACTACAGCCGTCAGAATTTTGTTATATGGGCTTGAAACCATCCTATACTCCTGATTTTGAATTGTATTTGCTTCAATTTTCACATCTCTTTTGATCCGTATTTGAAATCCATATTACAACTCAAGGTACTCTTCTTTTTCTGATATGTTGTGTAACTATTGAAATTATAAATCAACAATCTTTGATTTGTAATAGTACATGATGAAGTGGCACAACGCGGACAAGAAATCATATGCAAAAGCCTAGAAGCAGTCTGGATTTTAGTTTAATCCTCAGATATGTTGGTTATAATCAAATCACCCAAATATTAAGTTTCACAGATAAATTCATTTAGCCAAACACTCAAACCTTAATTCGGCAGCCATCCATTACGCTATGGTCATCATAACAAGAATTACAGCATCACAATTCACAACCAATGAATTTAGTGAGACAGTAAAGATTAAGATCGACAGGCAACAAATTTGAAATTTCTTGCGATGTGATTAGAAAACCTACAAAGAACAACTGAAAGAACTCCATTATACAAATCAAGATGATCAAAGTATTTCAGATTTACCTATGTCAAGTGTGAGTCAAAATATACATTCATGTATCTGATGATCCTGGAACTTCAGAGCAGGCAGTGTTTTTTACGAACTCTTCTTTTGCAGCAACAATGTCGCAGAAAAAATCAGTCAAAACAGTCTCATAGGAAGGCATTTTAGCATAGCCAGGGAAGTAATTGATATCAATAACAAGATAGCGATTTCCTAATCTGGAATCCCTTATGACGTCGAAGTTGAAAAGGTTCAATTTCAAGGCCTCCCTCAATCCCTTCGCAATCTCATTGATGAACATCTGTGGTGGCATTTCACAATCATCTAACCGCATCTTCTTGTAATACTTCTCATCAGTTCTCTCGTTGGTAGCCAAATTAGAGATCTGTGAAAATGTCAATTGACCACCCAAACTCTCCAGTTTGTCCTCTGCTACATCCGGCAATGACTTTCTCTTGACACATTTCACGTAGTCACCAACCACATACACTTTAAAGATCACTCCGCCATGGTTGACAAATTCCTGGAGCACAATCGGGGGCTTCAGGTTCGTCAATCCCTCATGGTTGTAAACCAGAGACATTTTGTGTGACTTCGCACTCCCATCGGCCACAAGGGGCTTTGCAATCACCGGAAACTTCAAACGCTCCCAGGATCGACGATCACAAAGCGTTTCCGCATCGTAAATCACAATCTGCTTTGGAATCCCAATGGTCTCGCTATTGTTATGCGTTTTCTTCAGTTCAGATACGACCTGAAGCATTGAAATCCGGTCGTGAAGCCTCTCGATCGCATCCGGAGGGTCAATTATAACGACATTAGGATTCTTGTACTTGTAATCGGCCAGCTGACGCTTCCAATCGTCACCGTACAGCTTGTGTAGTACGCAATCGAACGGACCTTGCTGAATCAAAGGTTTATCCGTATCGATTTTGATCAAATCAATCCCTCGCTCCTTTGCAAGATTGATGAGCGATTCTTGGATGAAGCTCTGCTGCTTCTTGGGAGCAAGAGCATAACCAATCCAGAACCTCCGACTTTGTTCCGCCATCAACGACCACTTCTCACTGATACGAGGAATTTGAAATCGAACGCAAATCTCATGAAAGTTTAAAAAAAGAAAAACGAGGATTTTCTCAGCAAATTGAGCTATCTCTTCGCAAGCTTGAGATGTGAACAAATCGAGAGGGAGGAGAACAGAGAGAGGAGAATCTAAACTAGGGTTAAGCGATGGGGACAGGATCACATGCGGGTGACGGAGGATAAATACGGCCAGAAAGGACACGTAGGAGAGTGATGGTGGAACCTCGCGTTTGGCGATTGACGTCTGGACGGTTTTGATCCATCATCAACAAAGAACGACCGACTGCGAGAGAGTAGGAGTGTTGAGAGGAGATGGTTCCACATTATGACTGTAGACCTGGCCAATTTGACCCGGTTTTCCTGCCCGACCCGGATAAATGGCGGGCTTAAACTCAAAATCTTTCTTTTCTCTCTCCTGTATACGCTGACGGTTACAGAAATCAACTGAGTTTTGTTTTCTAGTGTTTATAGGCGAATCGAATTTGCTCCAGTTGCTGAATTGCAGGTTGAATCGGCATTTTCGACTGCTAAGGATGAGTTTGGCTAGGAGGTTGTTGAGACGGCGTCGGAGTTGGAGCGGTACACCAGGCGGAGGTTTGTTCTGAGGTGTTGGATTGGTACCAGGCTACTAGCTGAATAATTACATGGAGTTTTATATGCCCATATAAACACCTCATACGTTACAATCCTAACAAGTAAGCGAGACAAAAAATAATCACTCATCAGATGATTCAGATCCATATAATGTACGATATATTTTGAAATAGAAAAGTAAAAGACAATATATTTATTGGGCGATTAAAACGTATTGTAAGTATATTATAAATTTGTTTTTTACTCAAAAACTTTAAACCGAAAACTATTTTTTATTTATATGTTGTAAAGCACTAGCTAAAATCACTAAAGCGAAGTGGTCCAACATAAAACTTTGTTATAGATGAGAACACAAATGTTGATGGTTGTTATTCAAGTTAATGTTTATAATTGAGTGTCGTAGTTGAGTCCAACGATCAACCACGAGAGTTTATTTACGTGTAACATGTTTGACATGGGCTTCTCTAACATCGTGTTGGCCGGTGGTAATATGATTCTTAAAACTTCCACCCTTTTAACATATTTTTCTCTCTTATTGATTTTCTATCTTTGTCATATCACTTTGATACCATAAACTAATTTATCACTTACATCAAGAAAACACAACTTTGTTTATATAAGGTAAATAAATAATAGTACAAATAAATATAATTAATAATTATACTTGTGTATAAATATTTTGAGATTTTAAAATTTTGAAAATTTAATTATTATAAAATACAGGTTATATCAATTATTTTATTTTAAAATTTCATTATTTTAAAATGGAATAAATATATAAAAAGTGAGGGTCCATAAATAAAATTATTTAGACATTATAAATATTTTTTGTTATTTAATTCATAAAATGTCAATATGTCTTTTTAAAATGGTATAGGTTACCATGTCATTTGGTTGATGGTAAGGTCAAAAGTTTCATCTCAGGTGATCTTAAAGAAAGACTTATTTTACTCTAACAAATGTGAAATTTCTCTACCCACGTGACTTTAAGATCGTGTAATATTGATCACCATGAGTATTCTAACATATGTCTAATGTCGAACACATATTAGGAACAACTTTATGCACTTCAACGTGAAAATGTAAAGTCGAAAATTAGTTGTATCGTAAAAAAGTATAAATGTATAAAATAATGAAGAATAATAATTTTTTTAAATAGTTTAGGTATAAATTATTTTAAAACTTTTTAGTAAAATAAATTTATATATTTATTTTACTCCAGCTCAAAACTCTCCTATAATTTCTTATATATATATATATATATATATTTAAACTCAAACTAAATGTTTATTGGTTATTAAAGCTCACGTACAGTAAAGAGGGCCCATTAATTGGATGAAAATAAAAGAACTTGTCAAATACCGTTTCTTTCTAGAGAAACTTCTCTTCAATTATTTGTTTTGTTTTGGTTCCATCACCCTTCCTGACATTTTTTTATATTTTATTTTCTAAAATTGTTAAAGAAACTCTTAGTGTCTGGGGTGCAGATGCTCTAATTATTTTGATATCATGTTAAATTCTTGTGGATCAACGTAAAGAGTTTTTTGTCAGAGATTTTTGTCAGACATCAAGCACATATGTGTGGGGACTAATCCAGTGCATAAACTCCGTTAAGTTTATCCTAAAACCAATTTAAATTATGATAATTAATTATATACTTAGACTTGTTATTCAATTATATGTTGTTAATGTACGTGATACACAATCTCTTAAATAAACTAAACGACCCTTAAACTAATAATAATATGTACTTGACCTAAAATAGGAGAAAAGGTCGGGGTATATTGAGTCATGAAAGTGACGGTATAAAATAATCAATACTTTTATGCCTAATCGCTCGATGGTTAAATCAACTTCCAACATTGATTACATTTAACCTGTTTAGTTTCAATGCTTCTTACGGAGCAAATGTTTATCCGATTATAGCTAACGTAATAATTCTAAAAATGGAAATATATTTAATACGTATGAATATCTTGTTTATAATTTTTTTATTTAAAGTAATTGTAGTGATATGGTCAATCATGACACCATATGAGAAGCAAGATGTAGAAATGATAAAATAGTTTTCACTCCTTTTATGTTTTTAGAGTTGAAACCATTCTTATAATAATAGAATGATCGGATGCCGAAATACTAAGCCAAGTAGTTATTAGCTAACGCTGCCAAACTTAGATTGCAAACCGAAATATTTCTATTTTTGTATTCAATATTTTGTTTGAATCTTTATTGGAAATACGGAGTATAATTTAAAATACTTCAAATAGTGATTATTGATTAAGCCACTAATACCATATACACAGTGTTCAAATATTCAAATATAGACCACATATGCACAATAAGACGGTAATATGGGCTTCTACTAAAACCACAAACCAAAATAAAAAAAACAGATTAATGATACAAAATTAGCACTTACTAGAATGCGAAAGTACATACTTCAACTTCACCTACCATCGCCGGAGCCGGGCGACGCGCCACCATCTCCATCACCATCACGCGTCGCCGCAACCGCAACCGCAACCGACGCCAGCTTCTGCAGATTAAGTTTCACAACCGTATCCGCAAAAAGGCGTGTATCCTCCTCAGTATTGCCCTCCGGCACATCCACAACATAAGACTCCAACACCACCGACCAGGCCCCGTCATCTCGGCCATCAGAATCGCCGATATCGTGTACAGAAGTCACCGCACGGTAATTCCGAAGGCGGTGATCTCCTCCGATGATTGTAAATCCAGTGACGTACCGTTCATCGTCGAGAATATCGAGTCGCTCTGTGCTTGTTGCTGCCGGTAAGCCGGATATCACGTTGACGTCTCTTGTACAGCCGATGGCGACCGTGAATCCTTCCTTGACTATACAGCTTTTGATGAAGTGTTTGTAGATCTGAGGCTTGTCGAATCTCCGAACGATCTTCCAGACTACATCGCGAGGAGCGTGGACCTTCTGCGCGAGCAGCGATGAACACTGTTTCCCTTCTTCGACTTGGTAGGTGTGAAATTCGGCGACGTATGACCGGAGAGAGTCAAATTCAGCTTCGGTTAGCCCCGCCGGTACCGTGAGATGGTGTTCCGTCATCGATCCAGCTCCGGATTGTCCGGATTCGATTACTGGCTCTGTTGCGGCCATTGAAGAATGCTTGTGCGTCCTCTGCAATCTCTTCTTCTTTCTACCTGTGGAGTGAGGAGGCGGAATAAAGTTCGTTAGGAATAAATTCGTTTTTTCTCGAGTGGCCTTTTTTATTTTATTTTATTTATTTATTTTGCGATTGGGTGTGGGATAATATTTAGTAATGGTTTATTCAAGTTAGGTTTAAAGTTAGATAGAGCTATTGAGTATTCTATTTTTCAACGAATACACGTAGCATACAAAATGAAGCTACGATGTTTACGCCAAAGGGTAAAGGACACGTGTCCTAAACCCAGTTTTTTTGTTTACGGCGGGTGTTGATTGCTTTGGTGATGTAGCACCGGCCTATAGTATGCCACGTGCTGTTCAATAAGTAGTGAATCTAGATACTTATAATCATGTTATTGACATATTTATCAAAATAAGTTAATTTAATTAATTAAAATTATTATTTTCGGTATTTTTTTTTGGTAAATGGTAAATTCGTAAATCATCCGGTTCGGATAGAAAGTCGTGGCTCATTGTTGGGTATACCAACCATATATCAATTTTTTCATACATGCCGTCAGTAGGATTCGAGTTCGAATCTCCAAGCTAAACACTTAAGGAGTCTAGCACCGCATCCCACTAGACCAACTGAGTATTGGTATTTTCAGTAATCCTATTACTTATATGTTGTGATGCCCATACACTTTTAGAAAGTGGTGTGTTCCGTGTCCCGTCGTGTCGGACATGGGGACACGGCTTGGACACAATCAAATATGACCCGACACGGTCAAGACACGTTTCAGAGGTAGAACACGACGATGACACATATTGTGACTGGTTAAGACACGGTCAACGAAAGTAAACCAGTTTCTTAAGATTATAAATTGAAAAGCAAAATTTTTAAAAAAATTTGAAGAAAAAATTTGATTTTAGTGTAATATTTTTCTCATGCATTTTATTGCCTTAAACCTAACTAGTCCCATATGGCCACCTACGATATTGTGGTTGCCGGAAGCAGGCCACCAATTTTCTTCTTGCTCCTCTTGTTCCACCGACCGACTCTCTTCATTTTTTTTATGATTTTATAAATTGATTTTGAACATCTGGTTACTAATTAGGGTGTAATCTTTATTTGTTGAATGTTGAGTGTGTTATTCCAATTCTTTTACTTTTTTCAATTTAAAATTTAATAATATTATTTTCCTTGATTTGATTATGTTGTTCGATTGTTGTTGATTTGCAAAATGAATGATTCGTTCTTCAATTTTGAAACTGAATATGTTTATTTCTCTATTTTGTAAGACTGAAAATAGTTGTTTCCAAGCTTTTTTTCCAATTATTTTTTTTTCATGTTAATGTTTTTATCTACTCATATCACTGAGTTTTTTCACATACATGTATCTAATTATGATATATGAATTCTACATTTAATAACTTTAAAATGATATATTATTTGTTTTCCTCGCCGTGTCCCCGTTTCCTATGCTTTTGAGGATTGTCTCTTCCCGTTTCTCATCGTGTCCGTTTTTCGTATCCGCGTCTGTGTCAGTGCATCATAGTTTATATGTTATAATTTATGAGTATAAACTAGAAAGGGAATTTGCACTGTTGTAGCCTATTGGGTGTTGTTAATTTATAGATTTTGAGTAATTACGATGAAGGAGAGAATTTGGACGTGCATCTTGAGAAATGATGATCATTAGAACCGTATTAATTTGGGTCATTCGATCCGTTTGAAGAAACAACAAATATATGGGTTATGAATCATAAGATGGCCTGGTTTGGATCGAATCGGATGGGATGGAATTGGTTAGAGTTTAGATGGTGGATCAGCTGATCCGTATATATAAAAATAATAATAGTTTTAGTAATAAAATCTGAATTGTCTTCGTCTTCAAGGCGTCTTCTAATTTTATCCCGAAATAATGTGACCCGGCAAGTATTCACTTGTCTTTTTCATGTGTTTGGATTGTGAACTTCTCGTAGTTTTTTATGTGATGAACTTATTTGTAAAGTCGGTATAATTGGGTTGTAATTTTACGTTGAATTGGTTTATATTGTCCAACTTTTGTATGATAAATTCACGCGTAAATCGATGGATCACGGAATAAGGTATATACGGGTCAACCAGATAGTCCGCCAAATTTAGATGTGAGTGAACATGGACAACTTTGGAGGCCTTGTTATGTCAAAAAGGACAATTCAACCATATTTTTTAAATTAGACAAACTAAACTTGACCCAAGCTCGTATTTATATTGATTTAATAATCGTAAATTTTATTCCAGAACTAAAATCAATATATTCCTAGCAAAATTATAATAGATACGTTTGAGATTTTTCATTTTTTTTTCATTTGAGACATGTTATACAAGGAGATGGAAATGTAGAATAAACTATCCGCCAGGAGTATTTAAAGACATGTACCTCGCATTAATAATTAATAAATTTTATAATCTAAGTATATAAGACTAGGCTATTCTTTCAATTAATTATAATAATTCTCGGTAAGTTTACATATTCTAAAAGTTTATTAGATTGTATAACGAATGTCATATGCGTACAAGCGTAAAACACATGAATGTTAGATTCAAATCTACCCCATCCTTCTCTAGGTCCGGTGTGTTTTTATCCTAACGCGGCGTATATTGATTTAGACGTACGTGACTTGCATCGGTTTTGTAGGTACATTGGTTTCAATGGGTGCAAAGTTTTGGGATTGTAGGTGCATTGTTTCTAAATATTATGAGAACCAAAGTCACAAAGTGACCCCACCCACTGCTCATCTTTCTGACATTCATGCACCAACCCTTTTATTTTGCTCCATTGCATCATTTTGCATGTGCTTGGCCAAGCCTACGTAGGTACGTTACCACCTTCCATTTCGATAAACTATAAAACTTGAAAATTGTGAAAGTCCAACGGATACGTGAATAATTGATGTTTCACCTAAACATTAATTATAGTAACGAAAATAATATCTGTGTGTATCATAATAATGTGAAGCGTTTCCTCGTACATCTGAACACAAATACACGTATTTTCAAGTTTAACACATAAACTCAATGAGTTCTGTTTAGGGATGGCAGCTTCGCTTACAACCGATAATTTGATAATCCGAACAAAACGAACGGTTAAAAACCTAATAAAATGAGGTAGAAATCCGGGTGATGGTTGACCAGATGGTGGTCCGGTTACAATTTCGATCGGGTGAAAAGGGTACAGGTTGTCATCTAACCCACCAACCCGAGTTTCAACCAAGGTTTCCCGAAACTATACTAAAAAAATAGCAATATTTTACAATCCTTAAATCTAATACCCCTCGGATGTTTTGTGACTTTTGCCACTCATACCCAAGTTTCAACCGAGGTGGTAGATTGTTTTTTAATTTGCAAGATATTTTTGAGTGAATGTTGTTACGGTGAGTAAAATATGAATGTTTGGTATTTACGCATATAAGAATTAGTTTCAATATTTTGATGTTTTGGTTATCAATGAGACATGTAATTTTGAATTTCGGTTTTTTAACTTGTGGACTGAACTTATCGTATTATATTATATTGTATTTGGTTCTCTATTTTGAAAGTATCTTAATTTGTAGGATGACTTGAAAAAAGAAAGAAAGAAAAAAACGAACTACCCGGTCCCTTGTGGTTATTGTATAGGATGAAGTGGTACTCGGATGGGTGATTGTTAGGGTGAACGGTTTGTGATAAACCGACCTATTGAGATGTGACGATTTATTTGGAGATTTTGAGATATAATGATACTGAGTTAATTGACATTAATTGCGGAATTAGAAAATTCCGTTAAGGGTATCCTACAAGGCTACAATTACGGGATTCTTTTCAGGAAATTATTATTCATCATCTTCCCCACATTTACCTTATTTTACTCTCTTCATTCTCCTCTCAACTTGGCCACCACCATTGTCAATTGCCCCTACCCAATGTTAAATTTATCTTTTATATCCGCCGGGTCAAAAATGTAGAGAGTTTTGCACGTCAAAGTGAACCTTACACACAAGCACTTGAGGTTCCATCCTAAAACCAATTGGCAATAGGAGGAGTTACCCTCGTACTTATACGTTAGGTTCACCGGTTTCATATTGTCGATGTGGGACACATTTTCCACACTCAACACTCCCCCTCAAGTGCAACTATCTTGTACTAGTTGACACTTGACACAAAGCCTTGACGTCGGCTTAGCCAAACGGGCGGGTAACATATTTTTCGCTAATCACAACCCAAACACAGGATAATGGACCTGGATCGGACATGCTCTGATATCATGAAGAGATTTGTAAACTGAAGGCTTGATCGTATTATTGATTGAACAATGTTTATATATACAAATACATCAAGAAAAAGAGATAAACTAACAAGTCTGGATAAACCCAATAAGAGGTTCAAAGGACTGGGCCTATAATCTAACAGCCAAAGACGTATGAATCCCAACTAGACCAATTCCGACCGAGCAACCCTCGTAGTCGCACCACCTCCTTCAGGGAGCACCCGTGTTTGGTAAAAGAGGGTGGAAATGAAATTTGATGCTGAAGATAAAAAACCAAAAATTAAAATTAATTAGTTATTTAACATTTCTTATCAATTATGTGAGGATTACAATCTTTCCAAAATTTCCACCCTAAACCAAATGGACCCAATATAATTCTTACCATTAAGGTTCGATAGAATCAATACTCTTGCTGAACTTAACGTGAAGTGTACTGAATATTGATAAGACCGAATTTAATTGGATATCCGAACCATAGTCTCGTATGAATTGACTAGTTTTGAATTTAAGATTACGCATACGTGTCGCACAAACATTTACACCACTATACGATAGTAAAAAATAGAGTGAGAGCGCACTCATGCCGTCTTTACTTCCCAACTATATTGTTTACCATTGGTGAAATAATTATTATAACCATTTACAGAAAATAATAATGATTAAAATTACTTATCATTTGTAAAATGCCTCACCATCATGCGCTGCCTTGACTTTGCTAACGATGGTGTACGAGCTCAATAGACGCACTGACACACAATATAGATCACAAGGCGTATGATCGTGCGTAACATGAGTACATCGTGCACTTCAAACCCATGCGTGAGACATCAGACATGTGTCCAAATCCAGGAGTTCTCGCTCCTTACGTAAGAAAAATCCTCACCGGATCTTGTCAATACAAAGCTCATTCACATGTAATACTTCTCAGTCACGATTACAAAAAAAAGCTTCATAGCCACGCCAATTGCCTCCAAAATAAAAACAAGAAGATGCAGAAAGGCGTATATATCCAACCAGGAATCTTAACAAGGCTCAAAGAGATTCCATGTACAGTCCTTAACTATTCTAATAGATTGCAGTTCAAGTCCATAAACAAGTCGATATATATAGTATACCCTAAACATGTCTCATCAGAAACTATTTACCATGTCGAAACCATTATACCATCTTCTGTAGTAAATTTTATTTCAAAGTTAAAAACATTACCCTATGTACATAACTCCTTTTCCTCTGTATGCCCTACGCCATTTTAGCGCCGAAAAACATGAACATTGAGGTATCTACATTGTTCTTCTCAGGAACCGGAGCAGGATTGTCGTCTTTTGATGGCAGCGCGAGAGATAGATCAAGTGAGACAGAGACATCGGTATGTTCTGTTTCGGGCCATAAAGATAGGTTCAGGTTCAAAGCATGGCGGTCCATGGCTTTCTCAGATGTCTCAGCTCCTCCAGAATCAGATGGACCTGAATTCAAAGAAAATGAACCACCATCTGTTATAATATCATACTCTGGAAGCTCCTTGTCGTGCAGGGGCTCGGCTATTGGAGATGAAAGCTCGTTGTGAGGATAGTTTAAGTCAATGTTAGGTTCAAGCTTTTGTTGGGTCATATTAGAGGCGTATTTTCCTGCTCCACTTGTGGGTTGTGTTGGAATTTCAGAAGCGGAAACAGATGGAGAGTTTGGGTCCACACTTTTCGCCTCAAGATCTTGATTTTGAAATTTATTTTCTTCCTGTGTGAATAAGCAAGAAAAATCAACATTCACTAGCACATCCGAGATTAGTAGAACATATTATATCAACATGACTTGCAATACAAATAAATTAATTAGGTGCACAACACATCAATTCAACATCCAGTAGGCTATAATATCAGTTTGACCAAATATATATGCTTCGGATTAGGCTCGGGTGAAGTTGGCATTAAAATTTACTTGAAGTTGAGCAAACCTTAACTATTATAAATCAATGGTATTATTTGTAACCTCCATTTCACCAGAAAAAAATGACAAAATCGATATGCTTCTAATCAATTTTTGACTAGTGGGACCAGTCGTTTTTATAAAATGTTAGACCGTAAATCTGCACGTATAATTTTACATGATAAATCATTACAAGGCTACAGCATATAAAAAGCATCAGTAGGAATTGGCATGTCATGCATACCCAACAAGTCTCCAAAATTGTTGGTTCATGCAAGACTGACCAAACCTCCAGAAGGAATAATATTCTCTTGGGCAATATTTATTAGGTGCACAACACATTGAATTCAACATCTAAGAAAAAGTAGAAGTTTATGATATACAATTAGAACAAAAGATACATTTGAATGTTCGCAGAACAATTATAACCGAAAAACTTGTCAAGTTAACCACTAGACAATGGAGGTACCTGCCTAGTAGCCTACATATCATTCTACTCATGATACACTATCGCTTCTAATGAACTTTTGGCTAATGGTAGATATAGATAAGCTTGTCCACATAAGTTCAGATGATAAATCAATACGAGGCTAAAATATATAGAGCAACGTTCCAGATTAGCAACTACTGTTCACCAAACATGCACATCAAAGAAGTCCCAAAAAGAAGGCTAATGTAAGAAGACTGACCTTAGCTTTAGTTTTAGTTTGCGATCCTCCAGAATGCTGCTCCTTCAACATAATAAGAGCCCTTGCCATCATTTCATCATCTACTTCGCTATACGAGCTAACTTCCAGACATTTAGATTCAGGCGAATCTAGAGACTGAGGAGATCTGGGAACAATATCTCCCTTACGGATCCGAGTTGCCTCAAGATGACTTGGAACACAATCATCATCATGAAAGCGTAACTTCTTGGCTCTAAATACGCCCCATAAGAAGAAGAGATTATTCCAGCCTGCCAGAATCATTTCTCCAAATCAGCTCATATATCTTTATAACAAGGGATAAGAAATTATGGTCAACTAGTTGACGAGTGCGCAGATTTTCTTACGCTGTGATCTTGCCGGAAGGATCTGAGATGGAAAGATTAGGAGTTCAACATCGTCAAGATTTGACTTAAGCGCCAATTTATTTAACATCATGCAGTTTAAAAACCTTTTGTAACTCTGGTAGCTGCACAAAATGCAAATACATATATAAAACGTTTTCATGGATCAGAGAAAAGGGTCAAAGTTCTGTGATGATTGCTTCACCAACCTTTGAACGTCTTCAGCAAAGAAATAGAGAGCAATGTTGTCTTCGGTTGCAAAGTTCTCCATGAATTGAGCTGGCAAAATATCCCGCTGCAGTACTTCCTCCACTTTAATTTCACGCGGAAACTTGCTGACCATTTGATGAGCTTTAGGAGAAGCACAACTAGACATATGTGCTTGCAATAGAGTACAGCTAACCGGAAGTTTATTAAAACCCTTGACATTGAATACGCCTCTGCGAGAAATCAGAAGTCTGTTGTCAAAAGCATGGTGATATACAAAAATTTCATGAATTAAGCCTATAATAGGAACAATGATAGTGTACCTGTGAACCATCACAAACACACAAGAGCACATGCCAATTCAAACAATTATTATGAACACAGAACGGGAGTAATGCTAATGTGCAAAGGCTTTTGTATGGAAACTTTTTACAAAGAATAGGTGTGATTTTTTGGAGTCATAAATTTTCTGAATATTGAGAGTCAAGTGTCCATTATTGGACAAAGCACATGAAAAGACATTTGTTTGATAATTTCTGAATATGACCTTTATCTATCAAAATTGATTCCTCCAAAGTTAATTAAAATAAAGGAATTATACCTCCATACACAATCCACACTGGGATGAACAAAATCAGCCAAATGAGCAGTTGCCCATGAAGATGACCTTTTCAGCTGAATGGTGTCATACAAATGAAGCTTTGAATATTTTGAAACGGGTTCTGGTTTCATATTACCAGTCTCCTTATCAACTTTCTGACTGAGACACCCATTGATGGTTCTGACGAATTTTTGCGGACTTCTTCCCTTTTCAGCAGTAGCGCGTGTCATTGTTTCATGAAGTCCTGCTAGGAAACAGAAAAGGAAGAGTCAGTATCAGTATACAACTGCATGTGAAGTCACAAATAACCTACTGATATTGTCAATCCTACCATCTGCATTTTTATCACACTGGCGCTTAGCCACACGAGGGACAGAATCTTTTTCCATGTCTTTATGAGCTCCAGCAATCTTTCTATCGGGATGTCTTTGTGGAACTTGTTTTTTAACTTCGGCCTGTGCCAGAGCTTCCTTGGCAGGTTTTATCCTTGAAATACTGGAGCTACCATGTGGGGAAACAGATTGAAGAATCTTACTGTTGAATGAATAACTTCTTTGAGATAAACTGCATTTGCTTCCAACTTTTGGAATCCTGGAACCATTGTGAAAATATTTCCCTGAACCAGAAGTATCTAAACTTGCGGCCTTAGAAGCAGTAAATGATTGAGATTTTCCCAGTTTTGCATGTTGCAGTTCAGGTCTAAAATTTGGACTTCCCTTGTGAATTTTCTGCTCTTTGTAAACATCTTCAGATTTCTGCTCAGTTCTGAGACCTGCTCCAGTACTACATGTTTGCTTAAAAAGAGAACCTACAAAATGATATCCCATAATTAGCAGCAACTCTACCACCAACAGCAAACACTAATTCTTCCTCAGGCAATCTCTATTTTGGGGGAGAAAGTAAACGTGATCAAAATATGTAGGGAAAGAAGCAGGTAAAAACATATTTGACAGTAATTCGGAATGGACAAATATGTTTGCATCTGGACGTGAACAAACATGAACTTTCAAGGAAGTATATATCAAATAAGTTGATCTTCACATGTATTTAGGCCTTTAGTTGGGATCTCTTTTCCATGTTTTGATTTTTGCTTGAAAGTAGAAAGCATTGGATTAGTATTGCCTTAAACCAAATGGGAAAATGGGACAGAAAAGATTTTTCTCATAAAAGTATTCCAAGACAAGACATCTTCGAAGGACAACATGCGTCAGAAAAGTACTGACCTTTATGAAACTGTGATTCACTATTTGATGATTTACCGGTCACAGGTTGGCAAGCCTTCTGTAGAATGTTTCCAAGGGAGTTACCCTTTGGCATAATTTTCAAATTAGCATGCTTCAGCAATGCCCCTTTTGCACCAGAACCAGGTGGACTACGCAACTTTATACCATTCTCAAGCTTTCTCTTTTTAGTTGAAGAGCTATTATGTAAATTTTCCCCAGGTCGCTTTCCAGAAGAAGCTAAGGAAGCATGGCCAACTCCTACCCTTCCATTGTCACTAGGGTCTAATTGTCTTAAACTTTGCAGGGCCTTAGGAGATAATTTCTGCAAAGCTTCATCATTTTTCTGTTCATCAGCCTTCTGATTATGTGCTTCTGTCATAGTCATGCACTCTTCACAGATCCAATCATCCTCAGGCACCTTATCCATCTTTACACGCATGCAATAACTGATATAAATAGAATAAATAAATTTCCCATCCATGATAATAACTGCAAAAGATTCTGAACGCATAATTTGAGGTACTTACATGTGCTCAGCTCCGTCACTGCACTTGCTGCAAATCGCAAGCATAGCTTCACGACCAGCATCACCACATATATCACAAACACGTACCTGGGGCCAGATAGCACTCTTATGTTATCCAATTTAGCCTCAATCCTACATAATTGCAGCATACAACAATACAGAAACTGTGTGCTAAATAAACAAAATAAGTGCCTCAGCTTGTATAAGACAGTGCAAGGAATGAAGAAAGAAATGGCAGAAATCTAAAGAAAAAACAAAACAGGATAGTTGTACACACACATATAGACAGACAGATTCAGAACAAAATTGTAAAGCTCTGGAATACGATGCAACTTCATTACCATCACCAAATTGATTTTTTTTTTTCTGTCCAATACAGAAATATGCGACTCCTCGCAGACCTACACATTTCCATTTAAAAGTCCGAGGCTGATACCATAGCTAGCTAGTGATTATTTCAAAAACCAAGAATCTACACATGATCATTTTTTATATTAAAGGGTAATGAAACATTTTCCTAAGAGCAAAGTGGTGTGTGGCAACATCTGAAAGTTGTGATGATTCTGTATAATCCAATGACACAAGTGGAAGATAACCTTGAGAATTTGGTCAATTTTGAGAATACCTTCATGACATTAGCTAACAGTCTTAACACCTTTTGGCACTTCACTTATTTCAATTCTTATCCAACGGGAAAAGAAAAAAAAAAGAAAAAGAAGCAAAGTATTGTCTAATATGAAATTCACATTGTGATTATATGCATTGTCTAACTTATAATACTTATTTCTATTCCACTTACTATACAGAAATTTAAAGCCCAAATAATAGTGCCCAAGTAAAAGTGATAACAGAGTAACACTTACATCCACCAGCTCATCTAAATTTTCATTGCTCGCCATGGCACAATATTGCAAAGGTGGCTCCTGTAGTGCATCTACCACTCCCATCCCTACATGCTCCTTTTGATCCATACTGGTTAATGCAACAGAGCTTGTTTGATTTCCATCAACTTCAGTGTCGGTTTTCATGATGTCAATGCGGTCGTGACTGCATTTTTTACCATCAGTGGCATACTCCAGAGCTTCTCTTGCAAATTCAGGAGAACCCTTGAGCTTATTGCCTTCTTCAGCGATAAATTCACATCTGATAGAACCATGTTTGGCAGATTGTATATCTATGAGTTTGTCTGAACATTTCTGGCATAAGCTATTAACAGAAGATGAACTGCCAGTCATGCTCTTCTGGTCAGTTCCACCGTTATAATCAACTTTGTAGTTTTTCTCATCAGCTTTGCTGATACAACAAATACTCTTGCCTTCACATCCCAAATCGATAATCTTAACTGTGTCTGTTGTCAGACCCACATTTTCCTTGAGCATCTCAAGGTGTTGAGAGGTACCTTCAGCCGAAGCAGTAAGTTTCTCGTTCACTTTTTCAGAAAGAAGACTGTAACCTGAATTAGAACCATTGTGACTGTGACATTGATTGATTTCCATACTCTTTATAGACAATTCAGAAGAAAAGATAAGCCTCTGTGCGTTCATCTCATATGTGGTGCCTTTGGGATGCTTACATGGTGGGTAATTGTGACATAAGCCACTTTGAAAATCAATGTCAAAGCTATTCTCAGTTATAGAAGATTAGAAGACACCTGCAATGCAATAGGGAGAAAGAAAAGGTTTGTTAAGTTATAATATTTCATACAGAGCAGTGGAACTGACACAAATTGCCAAATCTAGGAGATCCATCTAGGACACACAAATAAAGTTAAGGAAATTAATCATTAGGAGATGAGGAGAAGGCCTTATTTTCGCAATTAAATTATAAGCACTCTCCTTATCCGACTAAAATACAGTATTCCTGCCCCAAAACACTATTACTTGATTGTGCTCCTCACTCCTCGTTCCTTGATACCAGGGGAAACTAATCATCAAATGGAGGAAAACCATAGAATAATATGCACAATTACTACATCTGATAGGTCCGCTGCTTAAATCCTAACAATACAGAACATTATGTACATACACTTAATCTAATGTTTCGTCATAGTTGTTAAGAAAAATCATTTTAAAGTGAGGTAGAAAAAAATCATCCACAAAAATCAAAATTGTAGAGGTGAAGTCTATTATATTTCATAGCTTCAGTCAACACCACAAAAGGTGATGATATTACGAAGCGTTCACAAGATATATGTCCCTACGATGCATATAAGGACATATCTATCCACAATATCTAAACAGAAAATTATTTTTCTGACTATTGTAACTATTCAAAATAGATATGAGCACGTAATGCAAGGAGAGCAGAATTTTTTTGGAGCAATCTGCATCAATAATCATACACAAGAAATCAGTGCTTCACACCAGTGTCATGAAAGTCTTCATCGAGAAGAAATTGCTTGATAATGTTACTCCACTCAACTCTTATTCCCCCTTAAAACAAGCCCAGAGAAAATGGTATTACACTACACCAATCACTCCAACAGATAACCACTTTCTACTTAAATTAGCAGAAAAAATTCATTATAACCCTAAATGGCCAAAGTCAATTACTTATACAACAATCTCAGTAAAAGCGTCATCCTACATGACAAGAGAAAACCCTAAAAATTGCAGCTGGCAATATGCAGCCCGATTCTTACCTAAATTTCGCAGCCTTATCAAAAAGAAAAGGCCAAACTAGAACGAATCAAACAGCCAGCAGTGCAGAAACTGAAGCAGATGCACATGATCACGAAGCTTAAACTTCGCTCCAAAAAGCAACCAAATCAATCGAAACAACCAGCGACACGAACAAAGCTTAAACTGTTTTCCAATTCATTCTAACCTCATCGCATTTCCCTACTCCCAATTGATCTTCCACGATTATCAACTTACTATTAATCACCATGAACACGGAGAGAAGACTGACCTTGAAGAAGTTGGTTTGCGCCTTCCGTGATGCTGCAAATACAGAGTTTTGCCGTGCTGGGAAAAACGTGTTCTTTACTTCTCTGCTTCTCCCTCTCCCCTACCCCTCATCCTACGCCCGATGGTTTCTGCAAATGTAGAAAATTTAGGTATTTATAGATTTCTTTTTCTCGTTTCTCACAAACCAATATTAATATTCGGAATATTGATGTTTTCTTTTTTTATTTAATTGCCTTTTCTCCGAAATATCTTTCTAGACTAATCGAGAACGTTAAGAAATGAAGCTTGTTGGAGAATACAAATGACTAGATAAGTATTTATTTGAATAATGCAATCAAGTACTTCTTTTTCCTATAACACAAATTACTACGAAATATTATGCTTTGGTGTTCATAAAAAAATCTATCCATTTTTTTTTTCCAAAAATTGTAGTCCTTTATTGCAACAAAATCAAATAGTTTAATACTACAAATTTAATATTTTAAAAAGTTCATATCACATGTACGGCTAAAATGTGTTTACATTCGTCTCGTTTAAAAAGTAAACTAGTTAGAACAAACTTTTTTCCGAGCCGAGTAGCTTCGTTACTATAATGTTCATATAGTGTTATTTTAACCGAACAATCAATCATCGACATGTTCAAATCGGCTTGTTTATAAACAAATCGAGCCCCACTAAATTTTATATAAATTTTAAAATGTATTCATATCCGACTCATTTGAAAAGTAAACAAGTTTAAATGGAACTTTTTACAAGCCGAATATAAAACAGAACCCGAGTAGTTCGTCTTAGTTTAACATCTCTTATCATCTTTACCAAGTAGTCCATATTAATTTTCTAAATATGAACGGAAAAAAGTAATAGAAAGAAAAAAACATATATCTTGATGAACCGACAAGGAAAAAACAATTATTGTAAATTATGATTAAAAATTTTTTCCATCAAATAAGTACTGTTGAAAATACACCGAAATTAGACTTCAAATAAACAAAATATTGTAACAATAATTTATTTTTTTGGAATATTATAATCGTAATATACCTATCGACGGTTGCCGAACTATATTTTACCAAATTAATTTGTTCCTAATAGCAGGAAAAGTTCTTTCATGCATTTAGAAGGGATGAGTATCGAGGAATTGACATTTTTATTAAAACAAAGTCAATATGATTTTGATAATTATAATCTTTGACTAAAGACAACTATATTTGTGGTATTTTGAAGCCAAATTATGTACGTATTTGACCAAATATGTTGGTGATATCTTATTTATTAAATAATAGGCTTAGTTACGTTTCAATAATTCCAAAGATAACTTTAGGCTTTGGATAATCCCATGTTAGTATGAATTTTTTTTTTTTTGGGTTAAAGGTTAGTGTGAAATTGATCACACGTACCGGTTTTAGAAATTAAATATTAAAAAAATTATTATTCTAAAAATAGATATCTTCCGGCTTTGGATATCCACAACTAGCTTTTGATTGAACACTTTTAGATCATCACTATGTTTATTGTAAATTTTTGGGTGATTTAAGTAAATTATAATTTAAGGCAAATCGTGATGTCAATTGATCTCAAGATATAATTTTATTTAACTTATTTGTTGGTTTGTATTTAACACGTACATGTATTTATATCTCACGATTCTCACTCTATGATCCGTATGTGTCGGACTTTAATAGTTATAAAAATTAATTCAGCACTCGTGTCTTGCACGGAAAAACTGAGAATTTAGAATAAAACCAATTTAATAAATATAAGAATTTACAGATGATCAAAATTACATCGTTTACAAACTGCACAAAAAGTTATGCATAGTAAATTAATCATTCAACCAAAGAATATGAAATATGAAATTAAAAAAATATAATTCAAGAATATTATACAATATAATGAAAGAAAATCAATTTCTTAGAAATCATCTAAAATTTAACTAACTACAATAGTATATAAAAAGGTTTAACTGAATATAAAATATAAAATATTATAATTAAAGAATGTGTAAATTAAAATTGAAAACGATATTTGAGAATCAAAATCATCCAAATAGGCGGTTTATAGTGAGAATGGAATGTGATAAAATCCTACACCATACTCACCAGTTAATATGGTGATGTCAATGGCAAAATTCGATGTGGTTTAAGTGTTTAACGTAAGGATGACATGTAATCTTATTCACTTATGTTTTAATAGTAGATTATATTTCCGAAGACAAATTTTATGTTAGAAAATTATAAAAGGAGTGATGTTATTCGGACAAACGGATATTTACGAAACAATCAATACATACGTATTACAAAGTGTGGGTACACTCACGGTGAAAGTGCGCCCCTAACACACTTGTATGCGCCCTTTTCTTTCGACCAAAAAAAGCCCCGGACACGGGAGAACATTATTGATTTTGGTGAAATTTATATATATAGGCCATTGTTAGTTTTGGTTGTAACTCTTATTTTCTGAACTTTTCCTCTTAATATATAGTAGTAAGACATTATAAATTTATGAGAGTCGTTTGTACACAATCAATCTTATAACTATTTTGATGAAAATTTATATATGTAGACAAGAACATTGAGAACATTAACTAAGTCATAACCGTGAAGTAACACTTCATAACAAATTCACTTTTGTTAAAATAGGTGTGAAGCAAGCTTGTAATAATTTTGTTTCAAGAAAGACTCTAAATACATACATTCATATAAATATAAAGTTGAACATCGAAAATATCTTAATTAATATCTTAATCAAAGTTGTGACAAACTATATGATATCAACAATATTAAATGGATATATCACTCGAAAATTAAAGAAAAATTATGAATTATATCCTAATATTTTTATAGTTTTTAGATTATATTTAAACGTTTTTTAATTTTCAGGTGGTGTCTTTATATTTTAAACTTTTTCGAAATACCTTTCTATTATTTATGAATGAAAATTTATTAAAATTTTTAGATAAGAAGATAATTTATCAATTCAAGAAATTATATATACTTTTAAAATTATTATTATTATAAACTAGAAAACAAATAATGATTTTCCCCTCAAAATTATTTTTTAATAAATGATAGAGGAGTGTAATTCAAAATTTTATAATTTAGGGACATTATCCGAAAAACGATAATTTCTTAAACATATCCGACAAAAATTAAAAATACAAGAACTAAATCCAAAATTTTCTAAAATTAAAAATCATCACCACCTCCGTAATAAAACTTCTGACGTTTGAAGAAGTTTATACTATAGATATCTTTGTTTTATCAATTGCAAACACAAAATCAGATTGAAATACACAAAATCAATTCATGGTTGCGCGAGTAACAAATTGCTAATGGTATTCATTAATTTATTTATTATTTAATAGTTTTGCCTCCTCTATATTCATTAACTAAACCTATGAATTATTAGTATGTACTTTTAATTAAATTATATTAGAATGTTTTAAAAATTTAATCTTGTACACGTGCAAGTGCAACATGTGAAAATAATACTTAATTATTTTATAATAACGTCATAATGCTCAAATATCTAATACTAATATCTTACACTTTACACCTTTTAACCCTACTTGGTATTTCGTCCGTACTCCACAAAACATTATTGTATCTTACATTAAAACATGTGCACTTTATTTATGAATATGAGAAAGATTTGTTTGTAAAAAATCATTATCGTAAATTGTGGGAACTTTAAGGTACACACTGTTTATTATAGTAAAATTTTACAACATAAAAATTTTAGATACTATAAATAATAAAAAAAAAGTACATATGAAGTTCGTGTTTTTTGAAAAAAGCAAATTTGTGTTTCAAAATACACGGAAGTGCAAATACACACGATTTTTAATTGTACATAATAACAGTTATAAACTATTAATTTGATATGAACTATCACAAATTATCATTTTTTAATTTTTTTTAAAAAAATTTATATGAAAAGATCACCTAGAATTTAGAAGTGTCATTCTTGTAAGTGATGATGAACATGGATGTTCATATCCGTACATAGATCATGATAGGAATATATATTCAGACGAGGAGATCTTTATATTTTCAAAACCGGATCATATTCTGTAACATTCGAGTTGAATATCAAAATGCATTTACATAGATACTTGAATACTTGTCCTACTGAACTTTTGTTAACCGGGTATCCGACTCAACTTTATCGGATTGAATATCCGACTTTGCACAACCCCTATAACTAAGGTCTAAGGGTCTAAAAAATAATGTGTATATCCAATCTATTATGTTATCTGTTACAAATAGTAAAGCTAAAATAAACCAAAGTCGGACTTTCATAAACTTAATTTTGACGGTTCAAAATTCGATTTGGGTATAACATCCATTGGTTTTGTGATTCGAAATCACAATGGAGAGGTTGTTAGCCTTGATGCAAAGAAAAATAACTTTAACTCTGTTATAAAAGCTGAAGTTTTCGCTCTTAAGGCTGGTTTACAAGAGACAATTAGACTGAAGATCAAAAAGATTGAAATTGAAGGTGACAATATGTGTTATCAGGACACTTCAAGGTTTGTGGAGCTGTCCACGGGATGTCGAGATTATATCCAACTCCAGACTGAATCTTTGCTTTTTGACGAGTGTTGCCAATCTCGACTCCCAACACCATTTTTTCTGATGCTTTAGGTTGAACTACCTCTGAAAGGTAAACAATCTAACTGCTTTTCATTTTTCAAATAAAATAAAATAATAATAATTAAAATAATTAAAAAACTATATATATAGTAAAGCTAAAATAATTCATGATAGGAGTAAAACATAATCTATGCATATATTATTATTAATTCCACATTCTTTCAACAATTTTCACAATTATTAATTTCACAAAATCTCCTTTTATAAAATTATTTCAAATCCAAACTAAAACCACAAAATCTTTAAAATAAATCCAATTATATTTATTTAACTAAAATATTAATATAGGTTTACCAAAATTATTAGTGAGTTAATAATTTCAAATCAGCACCATCTATCTATTTAGATTCATACGCTCACGCACTAGAATTTGAAATCTCTACAACAGATGCAGAGAAGAAAAGATAAAAAGAAAAAAGTAGACCTTACAGCCTCCGTAGGCACCCAATACTACCTAACTTAAACATTTATATAAGGGCATAAATACATAATAATCCTACCTAGCTTAGAAAACCCAGATACAACAACCTACTAAAGAAAACCAGAGCTAGCCAAATCGGCTTCGGAAACCGAACATACGAATCTTGATAAACTCGGGTTTCCTCAACCGAACCAGGGACCTACTGTGCAACTATCAATGGTGAAGCATTTTCGGATTAGCGGGATTTGGCCAACCCATGGGGGAGTACATCTGTTGCATATTGTGCATCTGTTGAGTAGAATGGTTGTTGAAGGACCCGGGATCACGGTCAACGTGACCGTTGGCATTGTCTTCGGATGTGTCGGTTGAAGGTTCTTCTTGGGAGGGAGGGCTCACGACGGATGTAGGAGCACTGAAGTGCAACATTCGGGATTCTGGTACTGATGGCATGTACTTTGGCTTCTTCCCGTTTGCTATGAAACTGCCCACAATGATCTGGCATCATGTATAAACGATTTTAGAACGAAAATCGAACGGGAAGATCAAGAATAGTATCATCAATGAACATGAATAGTATTGAGAATTAAAAAGTTAGGTTTATAGAGGCGAAAAAGAAACTGCAGTTTGATCTTGTAAACATACTCATTTTATTTTCAAAAGGGAGTTTTCTAGGTCTTGTTCCCCTATAATTACTCTAGTGAAGTTTCAAATTTTTTTATTGAAAACATTAAAATCAAAAAAGGTAATTGAAAATAAAAAAGATTTGGAGAAGGAGATAAACTTAATCTGACCATTGGATTATCATTCAATAGCAATTCATTCAATTCTAGGTGAAGTTTTTTTTTTTTTTTGTAGAACTTTACCGAATCTAAACCCGAGTCTTGTAATGTATTCCAGAGGCTAAACTATGGATTCAATGTTTCAAGAATTTGACAGCAAGAGGCAAATTGGGAAATCTAAAGAAAGAAGGCAAATGCAAACCTGCACTGGAGTTGCTGCCACTAACACTCCTGCAACTCCACCCCCGAGTACACGTCCATCTGGCCCTGCCAGAGAGATACTCAAGCCGCCTGTTCGGACATGGGTACCACCATTTTCCGAGAGCAAGAAAGAACCCGTTAATGAAATAATCTCGAATCTTCCCTGTAAAATAAATGTCATGTTAACAAAATCTAGTTTAATAAGAATAGACACATGAGGTGTACAAAGAAGAAACATCTACGAATCTTAACATACCTCATATGCCACACTGCCCCCACCGCTATTTGACTGACGAAGAGTTACATTGCATATTGATCCATTTGCAGCGAGTACACAAACTGTCCGCTGTCCTTGTTGGGAGAAGGCCACAATTTTTGATGCAATATCCTGAAAAAAAGTACAAGTTTAACATGAGATGCAAAGCATCTGAGCCAAAGAAACTCAATTGCATAGTCAAAATGACAACTATTATTGCCTTATTGAATTTTAGTTGAAGCATTTCTTTCCCAAAAGCTCACGCAGAAGAAAAAAAATTGATATCAAAATAGAAGCTTGTTGCAGTAAAACAGAGTAATATAGTAACCTAGCTAAATGAAGATGATGAAACTCCAAACCCACAACAATCAATTCTTATCCGATGTTGCAAAAATGCAAATCCAACCACAATGCAAGTTTGTATGCAAACCACGTTCCCAAATTTTTAAAAACAATCCTGAATGCGGACCATGTTTTCTAAAGTCGATCAAATGCATTAATTTTTCAAAGTCCACTTCCGTAAACCCCTTCACACAACCAACTAGAAACGGAAAGGGAGAGGCTAGTGAGTAGTAAGAGCCAGAAGGACAGTCTAAGCAGGAGAAAAGTATGACATGACACAAGACCGTCATAGGTGCAAAGTTGGTTTAGTAATTTGGCGGATACTAACAAGGATTATCATCAAACTCGAACGACAGCCTCATCCAAAAAACAAAAGGGGAGTACAAAGCATATTGGCAAATGAAATCTGCAAAAATGTTTTCTCATCTCGTAACTCGCATCAATCCAGAAAGGGGCATACTCGCAAAAGAAAATGAAATCCTATTAAAAAGGAAGAATTGAACATATATAGATGCAACATCCCTACAGTTCATATATCGACATCAATCTCTATACTTCAATTGGGATAAAATTCTTCATTCAATCAAGAATATAAGACTATATATTCTTCAAGTTCCACTTAATATCCTATTTCAAATCAATACTATTCTGAATTGTAAACCTAAATCAAAATTAAAGCAAAGGAGGAAAGCACAAAGGAATTGCATAGCAGTTTAAGCATAATCACAAAACATTGTCCTGAATAAGTGGCAAAACTGAGACACATATTATTAAATTCTAGTAAGTATTCAACTAAAACTAATATAAAAAGACTACTGATGTCATTCAAACTAAGTCAAACAGTTTTATATATCAAAATTTGATCAATAACATGCAATCAAACCAAATAAATAGTTCAGGATATGAAATTTCATTCATCATCTTACCTCCCCAGCTTTTACAAAAATAACGTGAGGTGTAAAACCAACTCCGCAATTGCCTGCACAAGAAGGAGACAATCATCATCATCAGTAAGTAAAGATGCAAAAGAACATCAAAACAAACAGAGAAAAAGTTTGAAAAAATTGTAAGTACCCAACGCATCCAGTTGCCTTTTTCCAGAACCAGGAGGCCGTCCACGATGCTTCTTTGAAGAAGGAGCCTCGGAAGGAGGAGGTTCATCATGATCTCCATGGACAACAATGGCGTTAGAAACCGGCGCAGTAGCCAACCCTAGAGCAATGTTACTACCAGCATCAGGAGAGTACTTCCTTGGTCTTCCTCTCTTCTTCTTAGAAGGATCAATGCTGAATCCACTTCCGCCACTAGAAGGCATCAAACTGGAAGATCCGTCGCCGGAAAAAGCGGAATTCAGAGATTCGAGGGGCTTGGAAACTGGCGGTGTGGCAACTGAGTTGAACGGAAAAGGGCTTAACATTTGGGGTGATGTGTTGGACAAAGGAGTGCCTATTTGATGGTGATGGAGGTTATGATATGTGTTGCCGGAGGGAAGCATCATCCCGCCGGCGTGAGATGACGGTTGGTGGTGGAGCGGTGGCGCTTGTGAATTGGGGTGGTCCATTGAACGGGAAAAAAGAGGAGAGTGTGATTGTGAAAAAGGGCAAAGCAACAAAGACTGGTGGGGTTGCTTTTTGAAGGCTCGGTTGAACCTACTCTAATGGAGGTGAGAGAGAAAGGTTGAAAATCCAACAAGGAACCTAAACAATATATACTTTGAAATGCAAACTTAAATTCTACAAGGTTTAGGTCAATGATCCGAATCAAAACCCGACCCGTTTGAGAAAGCGGTGTTATTTCGATAGTGTTTTTTTTTCCGCTTCGTTGACCTATGGAGAAAAATCTTAATGGTAAAATTTATTGAAAGTTAGATTTCAATTTAGATTAACTCGAGATTGAGTTCGATTGTAGTTAGTTTATGGGTGTGAAGAAGTTCATGGGGTTAAAAATTTATCGATTTTCTTCGATTTCCAATTATTTTTAATTTAATGAATTTATGGGTATTATGAGGTTAAAGAGCTCAATTTTCTGACCTAAAACTTAACAAATTAAAAAGCACATAGATCAATTTTGATGTCACAAATTTGATTAATTAATTTGTTTTTCATAATTGTCTTTTCTTTGGATCGATAGAAATTTGATCTCAAATCATACAAAAACGCAATCAAAATAAACCATTTTTTCAAGCTCATGAAACACCGAATGAAATTCATTCACATATTAAAAAAAAATGATGTCGCCGACTAACTCGTCTCAGCTCAGTTGAGAGGAAGATATTTAGATTTTCTTATTTACCAAGTTACCATTAGTATTATAGTCCAAAGAGTAACTATTGCTAGTGCCACTTTAATAGTATAGTTTAAGGATATTTCCGATGAATAAATTTTATAAAGGGTTCATTTGACGTAGGGATTAATTGAGCGTGAAGATCAAATTTGAGGTTAAATTTTAGAAATTAAATTTAAGAGTTACAATTTTTTTCCAACTTGGATTATGGATCAATTAATGATTATAATAACTCCTCAAATGGAGTCAAGTTCTAAAGATACATTCTAGAAATTATAATACTTTAAACATTTTTTGTTATTTAATTTTTTGAGGAAAGATGTTTTATATGGTAGACAAATTTTGTTGATCGAGAGACTGAAGATATTGGTAAATGGGTAAACATCGTGACAAACTAGAACAAAAACAGTAAAAAGAAGTAAAAAAAAATGCTATAGGGATAACTCGCAACATTTGAAAAAAAGAATCTTGAATAAAACACCATAAGAAAACAACATAGATGTAACAAAAGGCCCGATGACTAAACACTCTCTTGGAGACTTTGGATGAATGAACCAAACACTATTTTTATTGTATAACTTTTTAGTTGTTTTATTTTTATAAGAAAAGAAATATGAGATACTAGAGAAAGCCAGTTGGTTGAGAGACCAAATATATCATCAAAATAAATTGTTTTGAGAAGCAAGAAGAATTACAAACAACATAGTAACACAAAGCTTTGAAATCAAGGTAAATCATCAGGAAAAAAACAACATCAATAGTTCCTTAAACTTACTCAACAATGTACAACTTTTTTTTAATGTGAATAAACTTGTCATTTAAGTGCTTTAAAAAAAAAGACGTGTTACTCCTACCTAAACTATTAAAATATCAATAGTTACTCACTTCCATAACATCACAATTCATCAGCCCATGTCATGTTTGTAGTTTGTACACTTTATATCTTGATAATTGGTTCTTCCCATTTAAAGAAGTTGGACAAAGAAACAAAGGGATGTGTAATGGGAGATTGGGAGGGAGAAAGAGAGGCCCTCCTAACATGACTTCACATGCACCCAACATCCTATGCTCAAACAAGACCAACCAACACAGTCAAAAAGCAAATGCAATGCTTCCAAGTAGTCGAACATCATAGATCTAAGACTCTACTCCCTTTTTACCCGATAACAATTTTGCCAAGTGGAAGTGCTTGGGCTCACAACTTCCTATTATTTTAATAATGAATAGGTAAGTTAGGTTTCATGTTATACTCAAAACGTGATTGTTATTTGTACGGTGTTCGATTTACTAGATACCGACAATACTCGTTCCGCGAGTTTGTAAAAATATTTTTGGGTAGAATCTGAAGAAGAAGATTACAAAAAATCTAACCTTGAAATTTGAATTAATGTACACCTCCAATTATGCTACTCTTTTTGCATTATCACTTTTGGACTTTTTAAACTTAACAAACTGAAACATCTAAGTAGCTAAAGGAAGGGAAATCAATCGAGACCGGTTAGTAGCGACGAGCGAGAACGAATTGAGAGTTTGAAGAAAAACAAACACGAATAAAAACCTCAACAAAGTGTTCACTTCTTTTTCTTTTTCACTAGGTTTCATACGTTTCATTCAATTTGTTGTAGATTGGATGATGGAAAAACAAGCAAAGTACGACTTCAAAGCTTAAAAGCCACTTGGGCCTATTTCTTAGAAATAAGAGTATCTGGTGATAACCCTTAGTAAATAACACTCCCCTACTCAAAATTTTGAAATTACATTTTCAAGTCCAAATTTTTTTCAACAAAAACTTTCCATCAATGTCAATCTTTTCCTTTCTCATTTTGAAAATGAAGTTTGCAAGAATGAGACCCAACACACCAAAATACATAAAACAACCATAAAATAAAATAAATAAATAAATAAACATTTTTGGGAGAGCAAGCAATACATGCAAACCTAGAGGAAAATGAAGAGAAAAAAAAACGCGGTAACAACTCAGTAAAGTGGAGTGTCGCATTCCTAGAAGCTGAAAATGATTAACAGATTAACAGCACTCTTTCTCGTATGAGTACAGTTTCCTGGCGATTACAAACATCAAAGATTGGCTTCAAGAACAAATGATAATCACGGGGCTTCTATCATGATCCGTCAACACCTCAATATATGTTTAGTAATGATATGCAGACAAACACTTGCGCAACGTTCCACGGTGCAAACTAAGCTTTACAGTAGAAATCCGCACCAAAACACTACACACTACACACTACACACTACAAGTGATGTTTCAACTCTAAAACGAATGGTGATAAAGAAGCGGATGAAGAAAAACTATATGAATCTGAAGAAAATCTCATAAAAAAAATATCTTGAAGATCTATTGCTGAAGTTTCACCTATGGTTCAGAGGCTTCGATGCAAGAGAACGTTAGAAAACACAATTTACGTTATATAAGCCTTCGCGCTGCTAGTGAAGAGGAGGTGGTTCTATCTAGCACCTGATCTCGTAGGAACCAGCCTTGGTTATATAACGAACCCACTCAACCGTGTTATACCCACTTCTCTCCCAGACCTGTGTATATTCATTATATTAGGGATTCCGAATGTAATTTGTCAAAAGTCATGGATAGCAAGCCAAATTTATTCATACCTTGAGGAATCGAACACGTAAACCAGATGCTGTGAACATAGGCACCTACAAAAGAAAACAACTCCCTGTAAGCTATTTGTGCTCTACAGGAACAAAAAAAGCATACTATTTCATCAGATCCTAGTTTCCGCCCCTAAACTCACATATAGGTACTTAAATTGAGCAAGAGCTGTACAACGTACTATGACGTTGAAAACAAGGGGTTTTCTTCATCTTCCTAACCCAAACCACTCAATGACAAACTTCATGTTGAGCTTATTCACAACCATGGAAAATGTATTTCTTCTCCATCTACCTGAATATCTTTGACTTAAGAGAATACCAATTTGATTACCATATAACCATTCCAAATGTAATCCTTAAGTTAATGACATGAAGTTGATGTCACTAAGTCATTTGTTAAAAGTGTTTGGGAACTGAACAAAAAAATAATTGATCATGCAAGATAATATAAATTGGGACCAACTCCTACCAAAATTGCATTAAAAAAGTGAGCTAGAGGTTAGCTGCGGCCTGCGGGCACAGTGCACCATAATGGAGGAATCATAGAAGAGAGACTGAATACAGGTTTCCACAAAGCATAGGTAGTTGAAAAAGGGAAAGGCAGGAAGAAAGAAGTGACTATTACATTTACTACTAAGTTGTTATAATTAGCACGAGAAAGGATTTTGAACTTATTGGAATGCATGGAAATTCGCAACTCTTTTCAACTGTACAACGGGGAATGTGTATTTATGAATGTGGAGGCAGTCGAATACAGTCCCGCAGTGTATGTACTCTACGAAGTCTCAAAAAGTTATTTATGCCACAAACTGATGTTAAAAAATTGTCAAAATCATACTTATCATATATATGAATATCCGTATATATTTGTTACCTTTTACAGTGAAAAGTAATACTTTAAAAAAATAAGTCGTAATCATGTCTCAAAATAACCATTAATTACTGAAAACGGATGTAACTCCGTACTTGTCACTTGTCAGTGCTCAAAAAAGTAAATTTTGCAAATGCAAAGGTGCTATTTGAATCTAAATCAGTTGCTAGTACTATTATTGCTGAAATTGACAACAAGAAAATGACTAACCCTGTCCAAATAGAGAGCATGGGCTATAATGATTAGCATAGAGTATATCAAGCTAAGATCATCCTTCTCTCCATACAAGTGTGTGTAGTTGTGAAGAAAGCGAGATAGGAGTGCCTTTCACAATTTTTTATTTTCTTGCCCAATATCCTAATTTCATAACCGTAGGAGCTTGGCTGGTCAGAGCTGGAGAGGTGATATTTATTGGGCTAGTATGTGTAGAATCTGAGCGGGTAAAGATCTTCAAATGCAGGTCAAAATAACTAAATATTTCAGATCAATGGGCCAATGATGAAGACTCGTTGACACGTTCAAAATTTACCTTTTTATTGGAATTTTGCTGCCTACTAGGGCCCACAACACCAATATTATAGACCCATAGTCACAACAAGGATCCAGGTTAACCCATCCAAGTAGAACAGATACTAGTCTTAGTGCATCCATCAAAAGATGCACTGCATGACAATGAATGGAATCACCTGGGGATTTCACAGGTGTAGCTAACTAAAAGATACAGAAGTACACTTAGTATGTGATACCTGAAACTCCATTTGGATTGGTGGCCTTGTCCATGATTTTTTTTCTCCCATAGTGGAAATCAACTCAATTTCCGCACTTAGAGTTGGCTCCGTCTGTCCAGGGAATTTCCGAATTCTGCAACACAAAGAAATATAGCATAAGAGACATCATAATTTATCAAAGCAACTTCAGATAATTTGTTGTAATGATGATGAATAAAACAATATAAGTCATCACAAAGTTAATACATCAGCAACCATTAAAAAAATTAGTTTCCGCTTATATTACATAAACCATTAGAAAAGGAAGAAGACTTAGCAGTCAAAGAAACTTACTTCCAGACCAAACAATCAATAGATGGATTATATTTGGCTCGTCCAGATGTCACTTGAAAATGTGTTTTTGCAGTTTGCTTTGGAACTGGAATCTTGATAACAACTCCCAATGCAAACATCTTTGCACCAAAAACACTCTTGACCTGAACAGGATAAAAATGCCCAATAAATAAAATCATACAAAATTTCTACAGCTTCTGTGAACCGGATATTTCACAAACCTTGACATTCACTTCCATGCGTGTCCTACCCAACTCCTTGATTGTTGGCAATACTCGGAAGGGAAGATTGACACCCTCAGTGATGCGATACCTGAAATATTTTTTATCATATTTACAAACAGAGAGAAAGAACATAATACATGCTCACATTGCAGACAGGTCTGCGTGCAATTCACACTAATAAAAAATATGTAAAGTAAGGTTATCAGAGGATGCTAAACAACTTGTATACCCTATTAGTTCTTATGACTAGCAAAACCAACTTTACGGTGGTAAACTCCGGATCGTGACCCAGTCAGCAAAATAAGCATAGATACAATATGCAAAAGCTTACGTGTATAAGCATGGTGTTGAAAATAAACTACAGAAGTAGAAGATAAATTTTCTGAGCTCACTTCATCAATTCAAATTCTCCATCGGGAGGAACAAAACTGACTGTCTTTTCTGAGTTGAATCTAGTCAAATTTACACATTGGTGGAAAGTCACATCATCAAGCTCGATTGTTTTCCCACTGCAAAAAAGATAAATAGAAACGCATTAAGTTGTTAAGTTACAAATAGAACCTGGAAAAGTACTTGTATACAAGAAGAAAAAAAACTACCTTTTCACTGGCCGGGCCTTCAACTGTGACTCCTTTTCAAGACCAATCTTATCATTTAACCCCAACTTCAAATCAGGCATTCCAGAGAGGAAGCACTTCATGAGAACCTTCCCAGTAACATCACAGCGCAGAACACTACCTATATTGTTCAATAGTATATAAAAATCCAGATTATATAGCAACAATTTTTTATGGATACTGGTCTTTGTGGACCAAAAGAAATAAAGATGCTCTAAGTGCACTCACCTTTTGAAGACATTAGGAGATTAACACTTTCCACGATGTCTAAGAAAACCTACAGCAAGAGATTGGAAAATTCAAGTACATGGGTCCTTTCGAATGTTTTGAGAATCATCTTAATTCTCTTTTCACCAAGATAAATGTTCCAAAAGTGACATGTGTTTAATCACAGAGATAACATTGTGGAAAGTTACATGCCTCATTCTTTTTGTAGACAAGACCCTCTCTTCTCCACCCAACAGCCCCTGTCACTTGCAAAGTTGCATTTGGGACTGGCTTATCTGCAGGCTATTTAAGACAGGAACAGAAATCCAATAAGACATGATGCCCAATGTGTATCCGAAATTCTGAAATAAAACTGATCAGGCACAGCTAGACAAACTTCAAACACACAAACTATTGCCAATCCAGATTCATTTTAATTATAGGAAACCCATTAGACTGACCTTTGATGAAAATGGTGAACGTACTCCTTCCTGAGTGATGTAAAGCTTCAACATCTCAGGAGCAAGATTCTGAGGGTAGCCAAAATCCATTATTTCTGTATGTTTTTAAAAGAAAAATAAAAGGTTATGCAGCGGGATTAGCTATGCCCTTAAGATCGAGTAGTATAAGTAAATTTAATAGTAATGTCGAAAATAATCTTAGGAGACTAAGGAGAGTCATGCCAAATCAAAACAAATGAACTGAATGTGCGCTAGGTGACATGCGACAAATATCACTTGAAGATAAGCATAACATATAAGATCAACACCAACATAAACATGCGCACTACATGCCATGCCATGCCATGGGAATAAGTAACATTATTACCATATGATAGGACAGTGTCTCTGTGGCTCTGTGCCTATGAGAATAGGAGATCTCTTCTATTTTGACCACAAAGCTAACCTGGGAGAGCATACACTTTACAAGTGTCTAGAAATCTGATATATATCTTCCACTGAGGAAAATAATTAATAGCTCAACACTTAAATCAAAATCTTATCTACAGCTTAAAAAAGGAATGATACAGCTTAATTTTCTGCAATCTATTTTTGACACTAACATCAGAGCATAATCGAATAGTGCTAAATAAGTCTCCGCTGGTAGAGATTATTCCTTAGTTCCTTCACATTTCTTTTCCATATAAAATCTATAGCAGCATTTTTTTGGCATTAGTTCCTTCACATCTTTACTGGTTCCATGCAGCCCCATATTTAACTAAATTTCAACATGATATAAAATGACTGAGGGTCATAAATTCCAACATAGACAAACATTGCAACCCACTGTTAACAAATAATTTAATCAGATAGGAATAAAAGACCTTCCAACATGGATACTCTTGAACTTTGTCCACATACCATCTAAAAGCTCGTAAATGAGGACAAAATTATTGCGAATGGCATCTTCATCAAATTGTCCACCAAAGTATGACTTAAAAAGATTGACAGCCTGAAAGAACACGAAAAAAGGGAACAGAAAAACCGTTATTGTAGAACGAATAATACACTGCCCTAGAACAGACATAATAGTCACTTCTCAGATAAGTAATCTATCTGAAAGAGCTAAAATGTCATGTGGGACACAAGAATGATACAAAGTGACCTTTTTAATTTGTTTAGGCAAGGCCAAGGACTATAATCTAAAGACTGGCAACATAAACGACTTTATCTCAAAGCCGAATTTTTAAGAAACATAAATGAACCAAAAGGATATGTAAGCCCTTAAACTTGTCAAGATGATACATACAAATATACCAAAAAATGAGGTATGAAATAAGTGCAGGTGACGTGAAGACGTTATAAATCAGAAAAGTATACATCATAAAACACAATTTTTTCCAGAAAATTACAATTCTGTTTAGTATGTTCAACATAACAAAGAATTATAGTTTCCAAAATCAAATACAACACTAAGAATAATGTAAGTAGTTCACCTCAACGACAAATTTGAATGCACAGGCAACATTGGCATTGCTGCTAACAACAATTACAATGTACACATTGCTTATCCTCATGTACAGGAAAGTGCAACCTCCTATCTGCCTCACAGGGCATGTACCAAGCTCCTTTGTTTGCATGATATGCATTCGGAACGCATCAACCATGTTACCCCTAACCACCACAACAGATAGAAATCAAGCATTTGAAGAATTTGCAACAAAATTTTGATAACTAGATTTAGGCTGGGTGCAGTACAAAGTGCAATCTTGGATAGAAAAAGGCAAAAAGCTTTTATTTATAGGCATTAATTATAGCTACAAATTTGTTCCCTATTTATCAAATGATTTAGGATTACTAAGACTTTCCGTACTAGATAATAATTATAATGAATATCATCTGCAACTTGCATTATAGCAGAATTCTCTCAGTTCAATGTTTTCTTTTTTGCTTAGGGAGTCAACTAGTAGCACTTGAGCCAAAAATAGCCATAAGATACAAGTGACAGGGGAAAGGTGTAGAGGACAACTATAAATGGAGGTCATGTGCTGCAGGATGATACATCAATTCAAGTTACAAGGCTGAAAGTCAACTTACATCAATCAAGTAGGGTGCAGGTAAATAGCTATGTTTTATGACCAATCCCCACCAAATGTCACCGAAACTTTGAAACCACATAGTTCTTCTCATATTACAGTTTATACTATCTCCTATACACAAGCATTATTGAAATACTACTAAAAAGACATCATGAACCCCCAAATGACCAAATGAGAAACTGTACAACAAACATTAAAGCATGAACATTTTCCAGCACCTCCATTCAACTTTTCCAGTTCATGTAAATGGCACATCCCTATCCTTCCACCCACCATGATGGTAGTATGGTACATGTTGGATTTCAAGGGCATCCTTCCAAGTTCCAAGCTAGGAATGGTAACCCATCTTGCAGCTTGGGTCTCACTAATTTCATATCCCCTTAGCTAGACATTTAAAATCTAGCCGATTCTTAGAAGCTTGGGTCTCGCTAATTTCATATCCCCTCACAAACCAGCTCCAAAATTTCCACTAACATAGAAGTAAGATAACTCCAGCTAGCCTAGCACTGTATCGCAATTCTCCAGAAGTGAAGGTCGAGAATATCTTCGCTAGCCAGTGACAGAAATCATTTTTTAATTAAAAAAACTAAAACAAAGATAAACTCCATCCGCTAAGGCTGAAAACCTAAATTATCTCAATTCATAAATCGAACTCGTTAATGTATCACAAAATAAACAAATACGAAACTAAAATCAGTTTCAACACATTCAAACAGAAACGGAAAAATCGAGTACCCGACATCATCGCGATAGAGGCGATTGATAAGGACGTCGCCACGGAGGTTCAAGAAGTATATAGCGGAAGCAGCCACCGGCATCTCCAATCCAATGGGTCCAAAAACCCTAACTTTGACGGGAACACAGTCAATGCGATCACTACAGTCCGCGAACAGCAAGCAACCCTTGGATTTTGGAGATCTGGGTTTCTTCAAGCCCCAGAAGCGAGTCGATTACCAGCTATTTCGTAACGAATAATCGTACTTAGCGATTTGTTGCAATACTCAGATCCAAAAAACTTGATAATTACAATTGCGTGCAAATGAGAAGCGATCGAGAGATGAAGATGATGGAGTTGGGAGAAAAAAGGCGGGCGTGTATAGAAACTAGAAAGTAAACTCTCCCTTGAACTGGAAAATGGGAGTCGGAGAATATTTGGCTCCTGAACGTTTCTAGAAAGTAGAGAATTTTCAATAGATGGCCAATTGTCCATTTGTTTGATTTGTCGTTTTGTTTCAATTTCTTTTAACAAAATGTCAAAATCCATCAATATAATTACTGATCGATCACCATATTGGAACACTTGGAGTCGTGTTATTTATACGTCAGTGCGTCAAATTTTATTTTTCTGAGTTTAATTACAAAGAAAATATAAATGCGTTAACCTTATTACATTCAGTTAATGTCTCTTTTGTGTCATTGACATAAGAGATCTCGTTTCTAGTCTATCTCTTTCTATTTTTATCTGGAATAAGATAAGAAGGTAAAAACTTATTTTATTCTAGATAAAATAAAATAATATAAATAATAAATCAAATTTTATAAGGTCAAAGATTATCTTATAATAAGAAGGTACTGGCATAATAAATTCATCGTAATTTAAATTAAATTTAAGGTTACAAAAATTCGATAAAGTTTTCACAAAATTGGTCAATAAAATCGAGAATAAGATGAACTTTGATAACGCTTTACCACCGATCTCGTCTCCGCATAAAAAACATTATCCGGAGTATGTCATGTTGACATACTTATGCATACACCACATGCATAAAACTACTCCAAATTTTAACATATATAAAAATATAGTGGTGAATGATAATTTACAAAATAATTGATGATTTGTATAACTTACTCGTACATATATACGTACTACAATTGCTTTAAACTTTGATGGGAAGCTCAAATGAGGCAGCGGCACATGGTCGATGTGGCCGAGGACAAGGTAAGAGTATGTCAGTCAAAATCCGGCAATGTCAACGACACAACTTCAACGGGCAATCATATCTGAAATGGAAGCATCATTGAATGACCGTTTTTCTAAATTGTCACAGCTCGGATCTATTTCCATTGATGAGTTCCACCCAAAGAAGAATGCAGGCCGGTTCGGAGGTTCAAGTTGGATTGACTCGTTGCTGATCATTGTTACAACGTCGGACATGGATGGCCTTTCTGTTGGCTGCTCTTGTGTACAAAGGAGACCCACGTGAATGCACCTCATGGCATGTCTCTTGTCATACAAACTATAATCTAAGGTCTCATCAATCAGCTCGCATCCCCTATTCTCCGTCCATAGCTCCCATGCCTGCCAAAAAACATAAACTCGTCAAAGTTAGAGAGTGAGGTTCATGCACTAGAAACAATATATAGGTGTTTATAGAGAACTTACATGTCCAATGAGGTTCATTGTGCAGTCTTCACGGTAAGAGGCATTGTTTTTCTTGCCACATACAATCTCTACCAATAGAACTCCAAAGCTAAAAACGACAGTCTTCTCTGAGTAGTTCCCAGCCATGACTTATTCAGGAGGCATATAACCGCTAAACTCAATCCAATAAAATCAATTAGGAGAAGTTTAATCTCAGTAAATGAACTTATATATTGTAGTGTTTGAATTCAGCTAACTTACTGTGTTCCTGCAATTCTGCTGGTGTTTGCTTGTGATTCATCTTGTTCAAATATTCTCGCCATACCAAAATCTGATATCTTAGCGCCCAGATCTTCATCCAACAATATGTTTGCAGCTTTCAAATCCCGATGGATGATCTTTAATCGCGAGTACTTGTAAGCAGGTAAATCAGGCCTTGAGCAATCCCTTCTATGATATGAAAACGCTTCTTCCAATCAAGATACATTTTTCTCTCTGGGTCTTTTAGAGAGAAAAAACACACTTAAAAGAATGTTCAGCTAAGTGAGTTCACAAATTTTGAGGGGAATGACTAACCCATGAGAAAAGAATCCAAGCTCTTGTTGGGCATGTACTCATATACAATGATCTTTACTCCACGTTCAACACAACATCCGATAATCTTGACAAGATTTGTATGTTGTAGCTTTGCAAGTACACTTAACTCGTTCTTAAACTCCGTTGATTCTTGAACTTTTTGACAGTCTCTTGACCGCTAGTTCTTGCCCACCTTCTAACTTACCCTGATACATTCGGAAGTTAGCTTCCAAATGGTTTATACTTATATAATTTCATAATGAGAGCCATGAATGATACCTTGTACACTGTCCCAAATCCTCCTTGTCCCAACTTATTTGAAGGCGAAAATCCATCTGTGGCTTGAAATAGAGCTTCAAAAGAGAAAAGTTGCAAACCATGGCTCTTGTAGTTAAGTATCTTGAGATGTCTCTCTCTTCTGAATGTAGAAGCCTGTGAGGATGTAGTCCCAAGCTCAACAAATGACGTCTCTTCCTCTGACCTGTGCTTCCCTGTCAAAGAAAGCATGTAAATGAAGTGTTGTGGATCTGGCGGTTATGTTAAATGAAAGCATTTACCTGTTGCTCTGACTTTCCACTGCAACAACTTATATAGCTTCTTCAGAACAATATAAGCACTTGGGTACCTCCGCTTGGAGCAACTGATGAATGCCAGTGATAAAACGAGTAGGGAATAACTACTCCTGTGATTATCCGAAGTCTCAAAGATTCGTGTATTGATAGATCCTTATAACCTGTTACAATCAGCTTGATAAGTTGTACCGAAATTCATCCAATGATTAGAAAGAGATCATATAGAGATATACTTTAGCAAGGAATGAGTCAGTCTTCAATTTCATCTCATATATTCACAGCGGATGGAAGCATTAACCAAACTTGAGAGAATACCACCAATTGAGTGAAGTGAAGTTTTTTGCTTCTTTTATCTTTCTTATTGGCTTATCACACACTAATGCTCTTTTTAAAATCAGATCAACACACTTCTTTGGAGTTATATATCTGTTCAATTTACAGTACGCTGTATGCCTTCACACAGATATATGAAAGATGCATTTCATTTCTTAGTAAGCTGATAAAAAGCATATATATTGATCATAGAACCTCAATTCTACAGCATAACCGTGTGCAAATTCTTATATATATACATAAATGTCAGATAGCCTAGATGTTAGAATAAAATTATCAAATATGCTGACATGTTTTGTCAGAATTATCTTCTGATAGATAGCCTAGTTTTAGCTTATCGAATATGCTTACATGGTTTATACTTATTCCGTCATTCCTGCGGTTCCAGATGCCACTCTTCCAATAATAGTAAGCCCAATGAGCCCCAATCATCTCAGCCCAAATATTGTCTTACCTTCTTGTTCATGAGGCTCGCCTCACTCACCAATCCAAACCAATTCTTCCTACACCTCCAATGTCTGCCAATAACACTGAAGCAAACTTCACAAGTTATGGTAGCAACAATCGAGGCCGTGGACGCTCCTTTGCCAGAAACACTGGGCAAGGTAGAGGCAACAACCAAAACAGGGGTAACAACATCAACAATTCTAACAATTCCAGAGCTCCTTCGTCTGGCTCAAACAGAGGACGCGGTCAACACTACAACTTAACTAGAGAAACTGATAATCACCCCACCTGCCAGGTCTGCTTCAAACCAGGACACAGTGCTTTAGTATGTTGGCACCGATTTGATCAGGCATATCAACTGCCCCCACCAGCCTCAATGCAGGCTCACAACACCACATCCAATCAGTGGTATCCCGATACAGGTGCTACGAACCACTACACCTCAGATCTCGCAAATCTCCGCTCTGAGTCCCTGCCCTATGACGGTACTGATTGTGTCTCCCTTGGCGATGGGTCTACAATTCCCATACTCCACCATGGTTCCACTTCCTTTACTACTTCCAATCGCACCTTTCATCTTCCTCACATTCTTCACACACCTGCTATTTCTAAAAACTTACTCTCTATCAACCAATTTTGTCGTGATAATGGTGTCTTCTTTGAATTTCACTCTGATTTCTTTGTTTTGAAGGATACCAAGACAAAGGAGGCTCTTCTTCGGGGACTCGTTGAAGGCGGTTTGTATAAGTTCCCGGCCACCACCAAAGCTCTCCACACCACCACAATTTCCCCTCCACCGTCGTCGGCTACCACTATCTGGCATTGTCGTCTTGACCATCCGTCAAAACGAATAACCCATCAATTTCTTCATCAAAGGAGTATCATCCCTAAAGCCCAGAACAACCCAGTAGCAGTTTTTCCCTGCTCCTCATGCTCTTGGGCCAAAGCTCGTGCTCTTTCTCACCCTGCATCCCTTTCCAGATCCAATGGGCCTTTAGCCCTATTGTTTGTTGATGTATGGGGGCCGTCTCATCAAGTCTCTTTAAAAGACAATAAATACTATCTTTCTATTATTGATGATTGGTCTAAGTTTATTTGGTTGTTTTCCATGGCTTCTAAATTCCAAGTCACCCCATTCTCACTTCCGTCATTAAAATTGTTACAAATTAATTTTCCACAAATATTAAATCAATTCAAATGGATGGAGGCACCGAATTCAAGCCCATTTTACCCTTTCTCCAAGATCGTGGTATATTACATCGCCTCACTTGCCCCTATTCCCATCAACAAAATGGAAGTGTTGAATCTCGACATCGTCGCATTGTGGACATGGGACTCACTATTCTCAAACACTCGTCCTTACCCCTTTCTTATTGGGACTTTGCCTTTGAAACTTCCGCTTACCTCATCAATCGTACCCCTACACCCATTCTTCAACACAAAACTCCCTTTGAACTTCTTTTTCATTCATCTCCGGATTACGAGTTTCTCAAAATCTTTGGTTGCCTTGCCTTTCCAAACCTTAGACCTTACAACAACCACAAACTCAATTTTAGATCCACACCTACCATATTCATTGGTTATGCCACTCATCACAAGGGCTACATTTGCTATGATTGGATCAATTCTAAATTCTACATTTCCCGGGACGTTATATTCCATGAAACACAATTTCCCTTTGCAAATTCTAGTTCCACAAAAAAACTCTCAATTAACGATACTCATTTATCCCTTCCCATATTTACTCCTTCACTTGAGCCCAATCAGAATCCTTCTCAAATTGACAGCCCAATCCATATGTCTTCCCAGCCCAGCAGAGACTCTCCTTCCTCCTATAGGCCAGCCCAATCCTCTTCTAATATCCCTTCACCTGATCCATTACAACCTTCCTCTTCCCATCCAATGCAAACACGGCTGAGAAATAACATTTTGAAACCCCTGATTCGAAGCGACGGCACTATCCCATGACCTTCCAGAAATCCGTCATGTTCTATTTCAAGCCTTATTCCTGATGAACCATTAAACTACACATAAGCTTCCAAGTTCCATGAGTGGCGAGAAGCCATGTCCATTGAATTCAATGCTCTTTTCCATACAAACACTTGGACCCTTGTCCAACCTCCTCCTTCTTCCAATATTCTTGGTGTCAAATGGGTATTCAAAACCAAAAGGCATTCAAATGGAACAATTGAACGACGAAAAGCCCGCCTCGTAGCCAAAGGCTTTCACCAACTTGAAGGAGTTGATTATTCCGAAACCTTCAGCCCTCTTGCTAAACCCACCACCATCCGTCTTCTTTTATCCATGGCTTCCACCCACCATTGGTCGGTCCGGCAACTTGACATACAAAACGCTTTTCTTCACGGGGACTTGAATGAAGACGTCTTTGTCCAGCAACCTCCGGGTTTTACTCACTCTCAATTTCCCAATTACGTTTGCAAACTTCATAAATCACTGTATGGTCTAAAACAGGCCCCTAGAGCCTGGTTTGGGAAATTAAGTGATACACTTCTATCTCTTGGCTTTCAATCATCTCTTGCAGATACCTCTTTGTTCTCCTATCGCCACGGGAACCAATTTGTATTCGTCTTAGTGTATGTGGATGATTTGTTGGTGGTTGCATCTACTGACTTTCTTGTAGATCAATTTATAAAGTCCTTGGCCACCAAATTTTCAGTGAAGGATCTAGGTAATTTACACTACTTTCTGGGCATCCAAGTTACTCGAGACTCTACAGGCTTTCACTTATCTCAGTACCAGTACATCAAAGATCTTGTAGTGAAAACCCATATGCAACATGTCAAACCAGTAGCTACCCCAATGGTTGTATCTACTATGCCTTCTCCCTTAATTGAAGATAAGTTTCATGATCCTCACCTCTATCGCAGTGTTGTGGGGAGCCTTCAATATTTAGCTTTCACCGGACCAGACATTTCCTTTGCTGTCAATAGAGTTTGCCAATCTATGCACTCTCCCACACAAGGCAACTGGCAAGCAGTAAAAAGAATTCTGCGATATCTCAATTGCACATCAACTCTGCAATTTCATATTTCATCCACTTCCGGTCTCTTGCTCTCGGCTTTCTCTGATTCTGACTGGGCGGGTGATCAATCTGACAGACGTTCCACTAGGGCATATTGCATTTATCTCGGCTCGAATCTCATCTCCTGGCAGTCTAAGAAACAAGAAACTGTGGCGAGATCATCAACTGAAGCCGAATACCAAGCCTTGGCACATACCACCTGCGAGACTTTATGGATTCAAACACTGTTAGCAGAACTGGGTGTCCGATTACATCACCCTCCAATTCTCTGGTGTGATAACCTTGGGGCTACCTATCTCGCAATGAATCCAGTTCTTCATCACAGAATCAAACACATCTCTCTTGATTATCACTTTGTTCGGGAAAGAGTTCAAAACAGATCGCTTAAAGTGGCATTCATCTCCACAAATGACCAAATTGCTGATGTGCTGACCAAGCCGTTGTCTACTGCAAAATTTCTTCTGCTACGCTCCAAACTGAATCTTCACCAGTTTGGATCGAGGGGGGATAGTAAGCCCAATGAGCCCCAATCATCTCAGCCCAGCAATATAGAAGCAGATAAGAACAACATAGTACAGTGACACTTGTCACTGTCTTATTGATAAAGAAATTCTATATATTGTAATGCATTCACTTGTCAAAGTGAATAAGAATCAGATTTACATTTCTATACCATGTTTTAGAAAATAAACTTGCCCTCTTCTCCATATTATAAGTTGGCTAGTCCCATTAGGATCAATACCAAGGGTAAAACTTCCTGTTGCAGGTACTGTATCACTCACCCATGAAGTCAGATTCCAGCTAATACCATTTCTGAGCCCAAGTCTCATTCCAAGCAGGAGAGTATCCGTGGGGTAATCAAAACTTTGCCATAGAACACGACCTGAATTCAACTCAGAGAATACCAAATTTCCGTTATCCATAAGAACAATGCTCGTCCCTGCTGATCTTTGAGAAGAGCATAATACAAGCAGTGTATTTTCACCATGTGGGATCTTTAGTGTACCGTTATTGTCAATCACAAGGCTTCCAGATCTACCTCGGAAAGGGTTGTCCCTATTGGCTACCCATACAGGCCTTTTGTAATCGCTATCTTGATAAAATATACCAAGATAGCGGTTGCGAAGAAGATCCGGGCTATGGAACCCAACAACCTTCTTGGAAATAGGGGTGAAGAATTTGAGGGTAAACACTTTGCCAGCTGAAAGTAGATGCTCGTCGTGCTCTCCATCCTTGAGTTGATGGCCTAGTTGAAGACTGTTTGTTTCAGGTTCGGCATTAGATAAAATCATACAGAGGAGGATGAAGACAGAAGGCAAAAGGATGGAGTTTTTTCCCTTGGCACCCATCATTGGATTTGAAATCCTATATTATGAGCTAATTGCCCCAAAGAATCAAGGAAGTTGCAGGAAGGAGAACGGAAAGGAGATAATGGAGTTTATGGAATGGAGTTTACGGAAAATGTTTACTTTCAAACGAAAACCGACAACCGCTAGATTAAGCAGTTGAGATCTCTTGTATCAGTGATACATGTATCTCTAACATGTGATTGGCTGAGGCTAAATAAATAAGATTAAAATTTTACTGTTTTACGAGAAAAATAATAAACAATATAAATTCAACCAATCACGTGATAGGATACAAGGATACACAAGGGGATACAGAAGATCTTGACCGTTGATTAAGGGCCGTATCAACTGGGTTTCGGTGGGTCCGTTCAAAATTGACAGTAGATTATGGGATGAAGTTGAAAATGATAACATCCAATCTCATTTTCTATCCTTCCAAGCATTTCCTTCACCCATTTTTCCTTCTTCCTGCTTCTTTTACAACACAGACAATTGAAAAAAAATAAAAACAGCCAGAGATGCATTTTTTCAGGGTTCCATTGCAAATCCGTTGTCAGTGAAGATTGAAACAAAGAAAGGAGGATGACACACAAAGGGTTGAAGCCTAAAGGGCAATCGATAGAGAAAAAAGCCAAACAACCATCCATGAACATCCCACAACAACTATCCATGAACAAGCAGTGGGATTCAATTACAATCTCTAAAATCTCAAATTGTAGGAAGAAATATGAAGAGTTGAAGGGTTCAATTGCTCATTGTAAGTGAAGAGTGAAGAAAAAGATGAGGAAAAATGAACAGGCGGAGGCGATGGTTTCTTCCATGAACGGGCAGTGGACAGGGATAAGAAGGAGGAGGATAGATTAATTTGAGGCTTTTTATTTGGGTTTTATTAATGTGAGATATGATTTATTTAAAATAAATTTATTTTATTTGGTAGTATTATTTTGTTTTTTTAAATATAAGGGTAAACATTTAGTTAAAAGTTATTTATATCCATTTTCTTAATTTTATCTATAATAATTACCTTTTATTTTTCAATAATTTTTTTCACGAAACACCAAACCATAATTTGTATTTCATCACTTTCATCTTCATCCTCATTTTTCTATCTTAATCTTGCTACAAAGCAACACATATTTAATCTTGCTACGATAACACATATGACAATATTCACTCTTGGTAAATATGACTTACATGCTACAAGCAACACACATTACTTTCAGACCATTCTATTCAATGCCCCAACAAGCACGTCGTTCATTTCGAATCCAATCAATGAGTATATGTCATAATCAAGTGTCACAAACAATTACCCAATCTAGGGCCCTGTATAGTATTTGGAATTAAAGTTTCAGATCTAGTAGCTTCGCAAAGAAAAGTATTTAAAATTCCGTCCCACATATCACATTTCAACAAAATTGATTTCAAAGATCATTAGAAAAGAGTAAAATAGTCTCCCACCCCAGTGGAATCATGAAGCAATATTTTGACCTTGCCAACTCGGTAAGTCTCCAACATATGAAGGCTAAAAACGGAAAATTGGAGCGCAAAGAGGAATAGCGACTCACTGAGTTCTCAACCGAGGAAAAGGTATACTTCGATAGTGTGCATGAGTACCAGCTTCGCAACAGTGTCGGTGCTTATTCGGATGGGCTGTGACTGATGAGCTAGCTCGGAGGTGGAGAAGATAATGTGTTTCTCTCAGATTCAGTTACCTTTGCTCTCTTCCAATGACTTTCTTCACCCTCCTTCGAAGGCATTCCAATATAATAATCGATCTCCAAGTTATAAGAGGCTAAGAGCAGTTATAGAACCGGATTATATATATGTGTGAAAAGATGAATACTTCTTATAAGAGTTTGAGGTTATAACCATAATTGAAAAAACGCTATTTTTTCTAGAAGCTAAAAAGTCTAGATCCAGTTTTTTTGCCAAGCGTTTTGAATAGAGGATGGAGGTGGGACTGCCGGTGGTGGCTTTAGCCGCTGATAGTGGGACCAACGGACCTGAGACGAAGGTTGATAATCCGACGGGGGAAGATATTGCTAGGGAGGATTATCTGAATGCAGGAGGACAAAGATCTACGAATTTCAATGAAGAGAAGAATACGGGAACCTTGAGTATTGTGATGGGATCAAGTTATGCAACTCTTGTGATTATTACAAGCTTGCTAAAAGATGCATCAGAGAAGATTTTGTACGTTAGAAGAGAGATCTACAAAATCTTGGAGTGAATTCATAGGAGATTAGGAGGAGTCAAAAGTGTACCGTCTCATAAAGAAAATATCAATAGGAAAACACTAGACCGCAAGATTTATGTCACATTTGGCTCCGATGGAGATCCAGTTATAGTGGTGGACAAAGACATCACTGATATCCTTGTATAGAGATGAAAAAACTCTATAAAACTCGAAGTATTTACTGTTTGGGGTTCGTTTGGTATCGGCCGAATGATTTATATCTTTGCCCACCTTTTCCTTTGTAAAACTTGAAACTTATATTCCACAAATTATAGGGTGTGATGGTGGTCATTGATATTACCATCTCCAATTTAAAATAATATTGATATATTTTAATTATATATGTATATATATATTATTTTTTATTAAAAAACAATTATAACGGTGTCATGCTTTCCAATATTTTTTTATTAGACATATATTATACCAATTAAGCAACTATTACCGAGTTGAAACTAAATATTATCACCCTCGTTGTCTACAAGATCAATGATCATTTATATGGATACTTTTTCACAACCTAATTATCACTCAATCTACAACTTCATGTAGTTTTTTATTATCGAATTAGATAAACAATTTATATGTATTTTATAAGGGCTAATGTTGCTCTCTCCTATCCAAAGGTATTGAAATTTAATTGATGTTATTATGAATTTCTATATGGTATTACAAGTCTCTTTGTATTATTTCTTATACAAAGTTATTCTTGTATAATCACAAAATTAATTTTTCCTTGTTGATTTAGACTTCAGTTGTGTTTGGCATGGATATAATACTAGCGTTTAGGAGGGTTTCGCAGCTTAACGAGTGTTTGGCACGGGGCAAAATACTAGTGATTAGTGTTTGCCTGGTCCGTTTCTAATACTCTTATGGAAGGCACGGTTTCGGGTTGTTACACTAGTGTTTGGCCCATGTATTTACTTTGTTACCCCTCACTTTTTCAGCATTTTACACAACATACCAGGTATCAAAATATTCAGTACTCTCACCCGCCCTACCTCGTTGGTCGAAGAGAAAAACTGCAAACTGTTCATTTGCCGAAGAACGACGAAAGATGAGGAGGAAGACGAAACTTGTTCAGCGTGTACAAAAATCGATATGTTTTCGTCTTCCTGGCATCTCTTTGTTCAACATTGGGTATTGCTCATTAGTGATATGTTTTGTCTGTTTTCTTGGTATCTCTCTGTTCAACATTGTATTTCTCATATATGTTCATATATCCACTGCTTGTTCGATTGATTTGTCGAAGAATATGAAAGTAATGTTGAGTAGTGATATGTGAGGTAATTCAGAAGCCTATATAGTAGTGATTGTTAGGGTTTCTCAAACGTTGATTCTTTCTCCTCTGTCGGCGGAACCGTGGTGATTGTTAGTGAAATATGGAGGTGGAACCATCGTCTTCTCGATCTATCGCCCTCGACTTCACTTTAGAGTCCTTTCGGAAAAAGAATCGACACGTGATACTTGAACACTAGTATTTACTTACCTTCACAACCAAACACAAGTTAAGGTTTATAAACACTAACCACTAGTGTTTTGAACAAAACCCCCTCAAACACTTGTAAACCCTTCCACTAATGTTTATGCCTTCATTGCCAAACAACTGTCCGTAATTCTCCCACCTTCCCAATAATATTGGGACCAATAGAGGAGCTCATCTACTCCGCTCTCGTCATCTCCTTCACTTTACACGTCTTTAGCTTTTCTACAATAAAGTTCTAATTATTGAAAAAGTTTTAAAATAAATGTTAGTTTTAAAATAAAAGATGTGATGTATTCCAATCAAATTAAAATCTGTGTGACAAATAATATATGTGTTAATTATATTCAATTGGTTAAGGTATAATAAAATATTTTAAAAAAAATGCTAGATAAATCAATTAATCATTAAGTTCACATTCATGCAAAATATGCATTTTTTACATGAGATATTAAGTGATTTATAATTAATTAGCGGATTTTGTAAAATTATCTCTTTTAAAATATTATCTTTGTAAATATAGTTTTACATAAGGCGTTCTAGTAGTTCTCTTAAATAGAACGTAATTCGATGCACCAAATAAGTCCGGTGAAAGAAGAAGCCGAGTAAAATCTACAAACGAGGAACCGTCATGAAACAAGAGAAAAACAATAAAAGAGAAGTAAAAAGTAAGTGGCGAGAGTGAGTCACGTTTAAGGTAAAGTATGTGACAAGAATAAAAAACTGTCAAAAAGTTGTGGTAAATATCTTAAATTTGGGCATCTAAAAAAGACGTCAATTTCGATCACTCATCCATTCACCCACGATGTTGGATCTTAGATGCGTAAAAGCGGAATTTCAGTAAACGGGTTTTCCTAAACATCTAAACTAGGATCGCATGCATAATCGATTAGATACAAAATATAATAAGATTACCTCTTGATGTGTGAACGCTACTTTTAAATAAGAAATTAAGAGTCTCAAGTGTAACTCCTCTATTTGGTCCACCCGGGTGTAGATCTGGGTCACCTTGGATGCTTGGTGCTAGTGTAAATATCGTAAGTGAATAAAAGAGATCGAATGAGGGAGAGGGTGCAACGACCGTGGTTCTCTTCTACGTGTATAAAATAACGTTAAACGTATATCTTCCAAAAATTAGAATTGTCTACGTCATAATAGCATTCTTTAATCTTATATTGCATGCATGATCAAAAAGTAACAATCCAAGATCAATTACTAATTGATGGCAACTCACCGTAATTAACAACTAATTGAAATTCAATGGTCAAAATGCAATTCATTAGCAAGTAGGGTTGAGCAATGGTTCAAACCGCAAAAACCGCAAGAACCGCAACCACAAACCTAAAAAGGTGGAACATAAACCGCTGGGTGCGGTTCGGTTGCGGTTCAAACCGTTTTTTTGCATTTTGGTTGCGGTTTGAACCTCAAGTGAACCGCAATATGCGGTTTCCGTTTAAACCGCAAATTGAACCGCACAAAAGCGGTTTTTTGAACCGACAAGGGGTATTTTTTCAAAAAAAAAACAGAATGTTTTGATGAGATTTCCGAGCCGCTGAGCGTGTGTGTTAAGTGTTACAACCAATTTCAAGAGTCAAAGCGCACTAATTATAAGAAAAACTAACAATCATCCAAATTTCCATAGTCAAAATTAGCAAACTTGCAATTTTTGCGGTTTTGCAGTTGCGGTTTTAAACCGCAAACATGATTTCCTTGAGCAACCGATAGTTGCAGTTTGGTTTGAATCGCAATATGCGGTTTGGTTTGAACCGCAATATGCGGTTCGGTTGTGGTTTGGTTAACCAAACTGCAATCTGCTCATCCTATTAGCAAGTTTAATATAACATTTATAATGCCCATCCAATTTGAATATGTAATTCAAAGGCCCATCCATTTGAATATCTAATTCAACGGCCCATCCAATTCAATCTGATTGAAGGTAACCCTAAGGTCTATAATGAGGGTTGTTAACTTTGGTACGGGTTTCTCTTAGAAAACCCATCTTTTTCTTATGCTTGCGGATATAATTATTTCATAAATAATAATAATAATATCTTTTATTAGAAAATAACGCTTTATTATCTAATGAATATATACTCTTATTTATATCGAATATAACATTTAATATATATATATATATATATATATATATATATATTATCTCTTTTATTATACGATATAGTACTCTATCAACCAAATGGGTGTGACATCGTAGGACTCGATATTATTTGTAATATATTTTATCATATAAAATACACAAGTCATAGTTTGTTTCCAACAAAACGCTATGACTATTTAATGTCATTAGATTATATATCTCTATGTATCGTACTATCACGTAATTAGTAATTGCACCTTATAGTAAATGACACAATTCTTTCAATCTTCCACTTGTACTTCACGACAAAGTGTGCAATGTAAAACTCATTTTATCACTTAATGTCATTACTTGACTATATGATGAAAATATTTGTCATCAAGTATGTTTATTGAACTCTTGAGATTAAACAGTTAATCATGATGATTACCACTAATCCATCTAAGCGTGCACGCACATTTTCACAGTTCTCAGTTTTCAAGTGGCCGAGACACCAATCATTTCCAAATACAACATGTCATACGTGGAACAGGAGGACATAACCAGACTTATAAGACTATACCTCTCACTCAAATTTTGGCAATCTCAATCACTACCTGTTACGGTAAGCGTTTGACAACATCAAAGTTATACACCACTTTAATGGAAACTATATCCCACTCATGTCTAAGAAATTCACTAATCATGAATTTATATATGACTCCGCAATCATATTATGTGAAGTCATAAGATCGGTCTACCCGATGTGTATCGCCATACACATCTATGTAATCGATTAAACATCTCTATGTCCCTATAACACATGAAACATGTGTTTATCAATCGATCTTACAATAATTTTATAATTTCAATTTACTTAATGGGGTTTCATTCATCAAAACTGTTTCGATGAGCCCATTTGTAAAATATAAAAATAATGGTATACTTGATTTATTATTAAACAAATAATTAAATAAGAACATGAATAAATCATATATAAATCAAACATAATGTTACAAAAACGATAAACAAAATTATCCATCAAACACAAACCTCTTAAAAGAACTCTCTAATATGTTTGAGCTCTTGGCTCTAGTATGACTATCATACTTGGACCTACTCATGAGTTTTGTCACCGGGTCTGTAATGTTATCATTTGTGTGCACTTTGCACATTCTCACGTCACCTTTATCAACATAGAGTCATATATTGTTGTATTTTTACAGAACGTGTTTGGACTTGGAGCTAGAGCTAGGTTCCTTGACTTGAGCAATTGCGTCATGCATTGTTGTCACAATAGACGTCAATTGCTTTAGAAGTGCTAGGAACGACACCAAGCTTGGCTATGAATTGCCTACTTAGTACAAATTCCTTAGTTGCTTCTCCAGCAGCTATATACTCTACATCTATTGTAGAATCTGCTACTGCACTTTGCTTTTGGCTCTTCCAACTAACCGCTCCTCCATTTAGAATGAAGAAGTATCCAGACTGTGATTCAAAATCATCGATCTATGTTTATCTGGAAACTCGCATCTAGTATATCCTTTGACAACTAGATCGTCATCACCCCACAAACTAATTGATCATCCTTAGTTCTTCTTAAGTACTTATTGCTGCTCTTTGTTGCGGACCAATGTGTCTCACTGGGGTTAGAATAGTACCTGCTACACATGCTCCAAGCATATGCACATCTGGACAGGTTCAAGTCATAACATACATGATATATCCAATTGCCGAAACATATGAAATCTGGAAGAGAAACTAGAAGAGAAAGGGGCACTAGAAAAGAAATTGCCCACAATACTTGGAAGATAAGAAGCAAGTGAACATCTCTACTTCACGTTTTATGTCATTGAAACTCTGTCAGCTAATTCTAGTTCATGGGTATTAGATACCGGATGTGGATCTCACATTATTTCGAATGTGTAGGGTCTAAGAAATAGAAGAAAGTTGTACAAAGACGAGGTGAATCTTCGAGTTGGAAACGGAGCAAGAGTCGTCGCACTTGCACTTGGAGATTATAGTTTACCTTTACCTTCTAGCTTAGTTTTAGAACTTAATAATTGTACGTTATTTTGTTTCTTGCATTACTAAGAACTTAATTTCAAATTTTGTTTTGAATTTAGAGGGTTATAAATTGATAATTGTTTTCCAATCAATAAGAATGATGTTTTTTATGCCCAAGCTAGCATGAATAGTAGTGGACTATACATACTAGATCTACAAAAATGAAATATACAACATAAACACGAAAAATCAAAAAAGAAGAAGAATGAATCAAACGAGGCTATTCTGTGACATTGTCGACTTGATCACATTAGCAAAAATCGCATGAAAGAACTCCAAAAGGTTGGAATCCTAAAATCATTTGATTTAGAATCTTTTGATACATGTGAATCATGTCTAATGGGATAAATGATAAGGGCACCTTTCATTGGCTCGAGTGAGAGGTCTATTGTTCCTTTAGCCCTCATACATATCGATATGTGTGATCCTATGAGTACAAAAGCTAGAAATGGCTATCAATACTTCATTACATTAAACTGGAGATTTTAGTAGATATGGGTATATCTACTTAATGAAGCATAAACCGGAAACATTTGAAAAATTCAAAGAATTCCAGAATGAAGTTGAGACACAAACTAGCAAGAAGATAAAAACACTTCGATCACATCGAGGAGGCGTATATTTTAGTCATGAATTTGATCGTCACTTGAGAGGTTGTGGAATTGTTACACAACTCATTTCACCAAGTACACCACAAATGAAAAGTGTATCTGAAAGGAAAAATCGGACTCTATTAGACACAATCCGCTCAATGATAAGGTTTTCTAATCTTTCTACGTCCATTTGGGGATACGCCCTCACTACTGCCATATTCACACTAAACAAAACTTTGTCCCGCTCAGCTGATAAGACATCATATGAGCTATGATGTGATTAGGTTCTAACCTTGTATTTTTAAGAGTCTAGGGTTGCAAAACTTATGTAAAATGTTTACTATTAGATAGTTAGCACCCAAATCGAACAAATGTTATTTTGTAGGTTAACCCAAAGAAACAAGGGGATACTATTTCTATAATTCCACAGAGAACAAGGTGTATGTTGCTCGGGATAGTGTTTTTTTTGGAAAAATATTTCTTTTCCAATAAAACAATGGGATAAATGTTCAGTTTAATGAGATTTCGACTGAGCAACAAACTCAACAAGAAGATGACATACATGATGTCACTGAGGAACTTGACTATATTGATGTTTCTGCCCAAATGGTAGAACCTCAAAACCAAGACATTTTTCAAGTAGACGACAACCCAGTCGTGAAAAATTCCAACTCAAACCTCTCCTATTGTTGGACCACAATGAAGATCTAGTAAGGTTAGACAAAACCTGACTCTGATACCACTGTTGAGATTTTAGATGCGTAAAAGCGGAATTTCTGGAAACGAGTTTTCCTAAACATCTAAACTAGGATTGATAACATGATTTATCGACCTGTTGCACTCATGCATTTAGTTAGATTTCCCCTTTCCGCATTCATGTTTTAGCCTTAGTTTGTGCGATATATGCTTGTTTAGTTCTACTTTGCAAGAATAGATGTCTACACACGCTATTTGTGGCTTTGTAGGTGATTTGGCACATTTTGGAGCTAAAACGACGTATTTGAGGATCAAGCCTTGAAGTGGACGCATTGGAGCGAGCTAGGTGCACAGGAAAGGCGAGGAATCGAGCTAAAGACGCGAGGAATCGAGCTAAAGACGCGAAGGAACGAAGAAGACCGCGTCTCGGACCGAGATGGACCGATCTCGGTCAGACCAGACCGAGATGGTCCAAATCTCGGCCGAGATTTCACATGGCTCGGCCGAGATTCACTTGGCTCAGCCGAGATTCCACTTGGCTCGGCCGAGATTGCCTTGGCTCGGCCGAGATTGCCTTGGCTCGGCCGAGATGGTTCAAGCTCGGCCGAGATTCCCGATGTGCTGACGCGTTGAACTTTCTGTTGCCAAATCTCGGTCCCGACTGGCCCGATCTCGGCCGAGATTTCTGTCCGAGATTTCCTGTTCGGCGATTTTATTTTATTTTTGGATCGGTTTTAGCCCAGCCCGTCCTTTGTAAGGTTGTTGCCTATAAAAGGGAAGCTCTAGGTTATTTCTAAGCGTCCGATTTAGTCCGAATTGGTCCGAATTAGTCCGAATTAGTTCGTTTCTTTTAGGGTTAGGTTACCCCATAGGGGGGAGCCGCCTCCGTTCCCTTTGTCTTCTTGTCCACCATTGTTCTTCTCTAGTTTAGATTGAAGTTTCATACTTTCACATTGAGTTTTGTTTGGAAGACCTTGTTGGATTCAAGATTGAAGGTTTCTATTTATTGAAGTTAAGTTTTTTTTTATTCCCTTTGTTATTTATTTATTAGTTTTTCTTTGATATGATTGTTATTTGCTAGAAATCCTATGGTTGGCTTGGACTTGAACCTAGTTAGAATCCTTCTAACTAGTAACCTAAGTTGGAATTGAGACTTACCCGGTGATATTCCTTCATAGATACATGAGAGACTGATCATAGGTAATAAAGGTTTATCCTTTATTAGTTGAATGTGCTTAGATTCCTTTCTAAGTACTTTGCAGTCTGGTTTGTTTAGAATTTCCTACCTCTCTACCTTGAGACTTACCCGGTAATAGGTAGTTGGTTTGGAACTAGATAGTCTTGAGACTTACCCGGTAATAGACTGTCAGCCTAGAAACGTTAATTCCTGTAGCTTTTCTACCTTATATCTTTATGAGTCTTCCTGAATCTATATGTATAAACAATGATCTTGAACCCTTGGAATCCATTTTCTTTCCTTTAACTTGATTATCTTTGTTTTCCCTTTTTGTTTGTTTTGACTTTCAATCAATAGTGACAATTGATTGCGAGTCATTTAAACCTTTCCAAAAATCCTTTTGATTTCTTTTCCTTATCTTTTCCAACCCCCTATCTTTAATTGAGATCTATTCTATTTATAATCATTATTGCATATTAATCCTCACAGTCCCTGAGATCGACCCTGCAATACTTACCTTTACTGTGATTGACCCATACACTGTGGGTTCGTTGCTATTTAGGGAATTATTTTCAGGTTATAAATTTAAAATTATCCCTTCCTTGTTTTACTAACTTATAGGTCTTTATCATTATTGATAAAAGGTTTATAGGGGTGTAAAAACAACGAATAAGGATCGTATGCATAATCGATGAAGTACAAAATAGGACAAGATTAACTCTTGACGTGTGAACTGCTACTTTAAAATAAGAGATTAAGATCCTCTAGTGCGACTCCTCTATTTGGTCCACCTACATGTAAATCTGAATCACCTTGGATGTTAGTGCAAGTATCGAAAGTGAATGAAGGAGATCGAATGAGAGAAATGGTGCAACGATCAGGGCTCTCTTCTACGTGTATAAAATAACGTCAAAAATATTTGTTCTAACAATTAGAATTGTTCCGTCATAATTATAACATTCTCTGATGTTATACTACTTTCATAGTAAAAAATTAACAACCCATGATCAATTATTAATTGATTGCAATTCACCATAATTAACAAATTATTGTAATTAAATGGTCAAAATGCAAATTAATAGCAAGTTTAATATAACATTTATAATGCCCATCCCATCCATTTAAATATGTAATTCTAACAGTTCATCCAATTCAATCCGATTTAAGGTAAGCTAGTGGCCTATACTTATGGTTGTTAATTTTGGTATGAGTTTTTCTTAGAAAACCCGTCTTTTTCTGATGCTTACGAATATAATTATTTCATAAATAATAATAATATATTTTATTGAATATACTTCTATTTATATCGAATATAAAATTTATAATATATATATATATATATATATATATATATATATATATATATTATCTCTTTTATTATACGACATAGTCTATCAACACATGTATGTGACCTCGTAAAACTCGATAATATTAGTAATATATTTATATCATATAAAAAATACATAAGTCATAGTTGACTTCTAGCAAAACGCTATGACTGCCTACCATCATCGGATTATATATCTCTATGTATCGCCCTATTATATAACTAGTTCATTATAATTTTTACTATGTATCAATATTAATCTAAATAAAATTTAATTGTAGGATATAAAAATTAGAGTAATTAATAATGACATCCTAAAAAACGTGTAGTGTAGTATAAAATTGCTCGATTTAGGGTTTACAATTTTAAAACTATTCTACTTTCATTATTGTTTAATTATGAGATTCGATTTAAAATTGTTTTAGTTAGAATAATAATTAATTTAAAATTGGTATTTAAAGTAAACGAAAATCCTTTTTGATTCTGTTTTGATTACGATCTATTTTAAGTTAATAACATGACGTGTCATGGTGATATATACGATGAAAAATAATGTGACATATTGATTGTTTAGTAATTTTAATAAGAATTTTTTATAAAAGAATTAATGGTAAATCAATAAATATATTGTGGCAAATCTGTAAATAACTCAAAAGAAAATCTCACGTGATATGTTTTATGATACGACACGTAAGCAAAATGAGACTAATTTTAGTAACATACTAGTGTATTACCCGCACATTGTGCGGGATTGTGCCTTAATTTTACTTTTATAAGAAGTATTATAAAATGTTAAATGTAAGGTTTGATTTGGAGCAATTAAATATTTAACCATCTAAATTAAATTAAATTGAATTAAATATATAGTTATCATATTCGAAGTTTGTAGATTAAATATTTGTAGATGTATACGAACTGATGAATCTTTAAAAATATCTTCTAAAAGTATTTTAAATTAAAATGAAAGAAAAAATAAGATAAAACTAATTGATAATTGAGTGGATTCTCAACTACGCGAAGTGCGTAGTTACGGTGACAAATAGCAATTTTTGCCGGTACGTTTAAAAACCACTTTAGTTTTTGTCAATTTTTTATCTTTCTATTTCTACCATATTTAATTGTCATTTTTTTAATCATTAAATAAATAATTTATTGTTTTAAAATAATTGTTTGTAAGTGCAACTAAATTTTGGATTTAAAGTAAAATTTAAAATTTTCGATTTAAAATGTTTTGCCAATAAAATAAATAAATTTCGAAATTTTTAATTGGATTTTACGTTGGCTGAAAATAAAACATAACAAAGTATGAACAGAATTTATCGTTTAAATGATAATTGTTTAATTTTAATTTAATTAAAATTTTAAATTGGTAAAAGGAATTAAAAACTACGTGACATAAATCACAATAAGTATGAATTGAAATTGTCAATAAACAAAAATAAAGTTCTGAATTTTTGATTGATTTGGATTGGTTGAAAATAAAATATGACAAAATATATTAAAGAAAATTGGCTAAAAACTTTGATGAGATAATTTCACAATTATCAATTTTTTTTCAAATAAATAACAACTTTTAAAAAATAAAATTATAAATTAAACCGTGAGATATGGGTTGAATTTTAGTGTAAAAACTAATTTAATATATACTTGAATTTTAGTTTATAAAAACCAATTTGATATACATTTTTTTTAATTTTTTTTAGGCTTCGATAAACGTGGACGCGACATGTGGCAAAAGAAGCTCCTTCTTTAATAGATACTAGTTTTAATACCCGTGCAGGACACGGGTTAGACGATAATATATTGCGTGTCATAAAAATGTTTGATAATTCATTATGTTGAGAATTGACTTAATTGTTATGTGATACTTGTTGTAAGGCTGTATTTTTCACAGTATGAATGAAAATCAAGGAAGAACACAAATCCTGCAATAACAATCGGGAAAGAGGAATCCGGGACAATATCCTCTAAGATACTCGAATGTCAAAGTTAGTATCAATCCCATAAAGGAGTAGACTTTATTAAATTAAATGTTATAGTGTGTGATGTGAATTAACAAATAGACGATTCTTTAAAATTGATGAAGTGACCGCAGGAAATTGTGCTAAGTATCAATTCACGGGTTGCTTTAATATATAAGATATATAAGAAGTCATGTGTAAGCCGTATATATTAACAAAAAAAAAGAAGGATAAAACAAATCATAAAATTTAAATTAACAATATTAAATAATATATTAAAATTTAAATGAAATAGATTTATACAATATAAGTAACATGTATAAGTTAAAAACTACAATATCAAATAGTTAAATTTAAATAGTGAATTATCTAACCGTTAATAAGACTAATAGCATATGTCAAATTATTATAATAAAATTATTAATAAAAATAAAAAAATTTAAAATTATTTAAAATGTAAAAATAATCTAATTTTATTAAATAAAAAAGGGTTAAATTAGAAAGTAGGCCCTTTTGTATAAATGAGCACTAAGTAAGCTCCTTTTTATATCAATAGACAAATTAGGCCCCATTTACTTATCTTTAAAGATTAAATGAAAGGGCAAATTAGGAATATGAAATTACTTAAGTCAAGCGCAATTGGTTTAATGAAAGCCCAAACCCAATTGTTTTAATGAAGGCCTAAATGTTTCAATAAAAGACAAGCCCAATTAGTTTAATGAAAGTTCAAGCACAATTGTTTTAATGAAGGCCCAAATGTTTTAATAAAAGCTCAAGTCAATTAGTTTAATAAAGGCCCAAATGTTTTAATAAAAGTTCAATTGTTTTAATAAAGGTTACGTCCAACACAAAAGCTTTGGACAGGGCCCGATACACGAGCTTCGGACAGGGCCCGATACACGAGCTTCGGACAGGGCCCGATACACGAGCTTCGGACAGGGCCCGATACACGAGCTTCGGACAGGGCCCGATACACGAGCTTCGGACAGGGCCCGATACACGAGCTTCGGACATGACTCTGTTTTCTTCTTCATTTGAAATCTTGCTCTGTTTTTTGCTCATTGAGTTTTGTACATTTGGTTTTTAGATTTCAAGTAGTTGGAGTTGGTCCTTTTACCTTGACAAGTGATTTCAAAGGTTGAATATTGTCTGAAGGGAAGGAGTGCAATATCCTTTTTGATGCTTTATTTCTTTTTCACGTAGGCTGCTTTTGTTTCAAAATTGCATCTGAAGGATCACTGACTCTTATCCCACTGATTTACATTTTACTCCACAAAATGCATGCTTAATATGGAATTAATAGCTTATGTACCCTGGTTGGTGGGTTTCGAACTCTGGATGAGAGACCCTCTCTCCCACCCTTATATATTCCATTATTGTTTTTTGTAATGTTATACTTAAAACCGAAAATTAATACACAATATTGATACACAATTTTAAATACACACTTCCGTCATTTACAAAAGTATGTCGTTTCCCAAGGTCAGGTTACACAAGTCTAAGCTTCAAATACACACTTCCGTCGTTTACAAAAGCCCGTCGTTTACACAAGGTCAAAATTACACAAGTCTCAGCTCAATTGAGTTACACAAGTTCAAGCACAATCGAGATACACAAGTTCAAGCGCAATCGAGATACACAAGTTCAAGCGCAATCGAGGTACACAAGTTCATTGAATTGACAGGGCCAATACACAAGCACATGACAAGGCTCAATACACAAGCATAAGACAGAGCCCAATACACAAACCTACACCCGGGGACAATACACAAGCCTACACTCGGGCCCAATACACAAGTATACGTCCGGACCCAATACACAAGCATAGGACAGGGCCCAATACACAAGCTTACGTCTGGGCCCAATACACAAGCCTACACCCGGGCCCAATACACAAACCATTTTTTGCATCATCTGAAGGTGTTTCTTTTAATGCTAAATCGTTTATCGAGCTCCATCTTTCACGGCCATTGCTTCGATCATGTGAAGCCCTGGGTTACACTAACCCTACGCCTATCCAGGTTAATCTAAAATTGAAGTTTGAACTATTTCAGATTTATGCTATATTAAGGTGAGTGGAGCAAACTTGTTTTCTCTCGTGTCTAGAATTTATGTAATATAAATTTCTTCTTTAATGTAGGCAGCTTGCATACCATTAGCATTGATAGGGCGCGATATTTGTGTGCAATGACCGGTTATGGAAAGGTATACTATTATGCATGCTAATATGAAGCCATTACATATGTTATAGTATAGGAAAATCAGCCATTAGATTATTGATAAGGAAAAAAAATAGTGTTCTTTTATATTTTTTGCAGCTTGAATGGTGGATTTCCCATTCAACTACCAAGTTTGAGTAATAATTCAAATTTTCTTACATTTGTGACAGATAATGATTGATCTCTATTGAAGGCTATTGCAAAAAGAGTTGGCTCCAAATTGAAGAGCAAGATTGTTCCAGAATCATCAATAAATAAGTGGGTAGAGTTAATTGATCAAATGGATGATCAAGTCTCTGAAACTCTGCAGGAGGAGAGGGAGGAGACGGCCTTGAGGAAAGCTGAGATGGAAGCAGCAAACGCCAATGAGTAGTTATTCATAAAAAAAGAACCACTTAAATTCATATTGTCTAAATTGTTGCATATAGTAATTATGATAGCAAGGAAGATCCAAAGATAATCAGTCTTCCAACTAACAATTCCTTCACCCCTGAAACAATTGACTTTCTTCTTCAACGGAGACATAGGATCCAAAACCAAGATTTGCTCATATTTTGCTATCTTTTCCACGTTAACTCAGTTTCATTGCAATCTTTCAGTCAAAGCATTTTACAGATCTGGCCAACTTTGAGTACAAATTGTAGTGAGTTAGAAAAAAAAATTAAAAAAATCCAAATTGTTAAATCCATGACAAAGTAAGGCTTACAGAGAAATCTTCTACTTCTTGCTGCTAGAAGAAGACTCCCACCCTTATACGAAATCAACAAGAATACATCAATACATATCAACAAGATTGCAAAATTAGGGTTCAAAAGTGAGGGATTAACAGAATCAGAGAGGGGAATCAATCGCAAAATTAGGGTTCAAAATTGAGTAGCGCACTACATCGGGATAATCAATCGCGATAACTACATTGGCTTCGATTTGAGCGTATCCATCGGAAGAAGAGGAAGAGGATGAAGACGTCGAAAAACGGTGGGATGAAGACGTCTGGGAAGAAAGTCGGCAAAAAAGAAAGAAGAGGAAGGATATGGCTGAACTGATTATAGGGTTTCTCTATTTTTTTTCCGGTTATACCCCTCTAACTAATGAATTTCAGATTTAAAAGTATATAACAAAAATAGAAGGGCCTATTTTATATTAGTTATGCTTTACAAGCTCATTTTCCTCAATAAAAAAAAGATATTAAGTATTGTTAAGATTTGAATAAAAATTAATATGTTATAACTCTGTTTTACTCTACAAACTTCAAAATAAATAATTTTTTTTTTTTTTTTTGAAATTTCCGGTTTTAAATTATATATTTAAAAGGCATTTTGAATTCGATTACATGATATAATTTTTGTTTTTATTTTTTATTGCAAAATCTTAATTAAAAAAGACTAACGTAAAAGGGGATTATATTGATTTAGGATAAATACTAATTTTATATAAATAAATTAAATTCGAAATTAAAAATAAATAAATTTGGCTGATGTTTTGAAGTCACGTTTTAACGTAATAAAATCTTTTAAAATTTTTTGTTTTAAGTTATATATTTAAAAGGTATTTCGGATTCGGTTACATAACATGATTTTTATTTTTGATTGCAAAATCTTAAATATTTAAAATAATTTGTTTTAACGTGGTGGGACCCGAATTAACAAAAAGTTGACACGTGTAAAATTAATGACGTGGATTCACCAAACCGTGTCACGTATAAATTTAATGATGTGGATTCACCAGACTATGTCACGTGTAAGTTCACGGGCTGCTTTTGTATATAGATAGATATATAAATTAGTATTTGTACCTTAGAATAAATGACACTATTTCTTCTCACGAGTCACGGCCCGTTTCAAACATACAAACTTGACCCGCCATACATGAAAGACTGAGCATAACAATCGAATGAAAATACAATGAACATGAGAACGTCCCTCTCTAGTCTGTATAGTGTAGGTGTATAGTGTAGGTGTTGGATCAATTTCACTTAAAAGTAAGTTCTTTTACTCTTTTGGAAATCCAATTTTTGTTCATTTCTAATTAGGTGAGGGTAGGGGTGGACATGAGACGGGATTGAGGTCATCCAGTCCCGTCCCGCTATTTTAAATGGGACGAGATCGGGACGGGTCTTAGGTTATTTAGATTGAATTACACCGGGTCCTATTCCGGTTGGGACCGGGACGGGCCTAATCCCGTTTGCACATTAGTTTATTTAATGTTTTTAAATTTTATCTTTTATCCACAAAATTTGCGTATATATCGTACTTAAAATGCAAAAGCATTAAAGGTTTCAAATATTCATAATAACATATTATAGTTAAATTAAAGTTTCCAAATATATATAATAAAACACATTTAAATGAATTTGGTACATTGTCAATTTTAACGGTTTAACTATATATAAACATAACTATATAAGTATTTTACTAATGCTTACGAATTCTACTCATATTTATCATTTTTAAATTAAAAAATTTATTATATACGGGACGGAACGGGCCTAGTAAGATGGAGAAATTAAGACCCATATCCCGTCCCGGATAGTTTTTGACGGGACGAATTCGGAACGAGATTTATAAATTTGATTGAAATTTCTCCGGGCCCGGGACGGGACCTGGATTTGTGCCAAAACTTTTGTGGTGGGAATTAAGAATAGTTACTGGAGTTAGAAATTTTCACAATTTTGAAACTAATTTTGATGCTTCATGCCCGATCGCGATGGGACTGGATCGTCGCGTCTAACAAGCCCACATGTAATTTAAAATGGCCCAAAATGGACCGGGCCCATAGTTTATTCCGGCCCAAGTTTACGCTGCATCTGACTTGCCAGAAAAGCAAGGAACATGTACAAGCGCACACCCAAGCACACAGGGGAGACGAACAGCAAAGATCAAAAGTGGGAGAGAGAATTGTTAGGTCGGTTTGAAAAACTAACAATCTTTCCACATTCTCTATTGAAGGAGGGAGAAGCCTTGTATATCTCAGAAATCCCGTATCTTATTTGAGTACGATATGGATGTTATCAAGACGCAACAGATTTCTTCTCGGCCAATCGAGAAGGTGATAGTTCACCCACTAGTTCTTCTCAGTATCGTCGACCACTACAATCGAGTCGCTCGCGACACCCGCAAACGAGTTGTCGGAGTTTTGCTCGGTAGCACCTTCAAGGGCACCGTCGATATCAGCAACAGCTACGCAGGTTTGTGTTTCCGCCCGTCCCAATCTGTGTCAAGTTTGGATCTGGGTTCAGATTCAAGCGTCTGTTGGTTTCTGGTACAATTAGGGTTATATTAATATTATTATTTGTTGTGAAATTGAGATTACTTTGCTGTTATATTGCGGTTGTGTTCGGTTCTAGGTTTTTGTCTCTTGTTTGGAATTGGAAGTTATTGGAAAATTGGTAGTTTGAGCAACCTGTCGTAGACATTACGATGAAAGATTCAAAGCCTGGGAGTTTATTGAAGTGTGAAAGTTAGTATATGCTTTAAACATAATGCTTAGATCTGGGATAGCAAGAAAGTTATTTTCGGGTTTATTGCATGCTTCTTAGAGTGCTGGAATTTTGATTAAGCAAAATAACGAGCTCTGAATTCAGTTTTGTAGTTTTGATGTACATTAAATTCTCGGAGCTGCAAATTTTGATTCAACTATAAGCATTTTTTTCCTGTTCAACATGGTTAAATATGTCAGTGACCTTATAACAACAATTTTGAGTATAGATTTTTCATGCAATCATCTAGTTAACTGTTTTCTAGACATAGTAGAGTTATTGTACAACTGGTGGTTAAAGATGTCAGTGACCTTATAACAACAATTTTGAGTATAGATTTTTCATGAGATCTCCTAGTTAACTGTTTTCTAGACATTGCAGAGTTATTGCACAACTGATGGTAGGTGTCAACATAAAGTTGCTTTTATATTAAGAAAGTTATCACTGATCCCAACTGTTAGTTATTTTTAAATCTATTCCAGTGATTTGATCCAATTGTTAACACTGAACTTGCAGTACCATTTGAAGAAGATGATAAGGACCCAAGCATTTGGTTTCTTGACCACAACTACCATGAATCAATGTTTTCTATGTTCAGGAGAATCAATGGTATGTCTTTGTCTGGGGAATTAGGAGGATTTCTTTGTTTTCTTTATATTGACTGGGATTTGGTTCAGTAAAATCTTCTGTAATGCTTTCATAATCTATTAATTTCAGCTAAAGAGCATGTAGTTGGCTGGTACAGTACAGGCCCAAAGTTGCGAGAAAATGACCTAGATGTCCACAGATTGTTCAATGAGTAAGATACCATGAATTACCAAATTATTTTTGACATTATATGCATATTTATGTACAACTTTTTAGATTGCATGAAAGATTATATATGAATAATTTCAATGATAATTCCTACACAACTCTATTGTTTGTCATTTTGATAGATGTTAGCTTTGGATGAATGTTTCTTCCTATAAAGTTCCGTTTTTATCTCTTGTTTATAGATTTTTTTTATTTATTTATACCTAGAATTACATCTAGCCTGCATATCATTTTCTATTGACTAAAGTAAAGGACAAAACCCAGAATGAAGATTAAGTATGGGAGGCTTATATCTTCAAGCATCCACTCAAACAGAAAGAGAAGCATGAAAAGAATAAGCCACCAATGATGTTTATTTTGTAATTATAGTCTTTACGTGATCATTCTTGTTTATTGCAGCTATGTACCAAATCCTGTCTTGGTGATAATTGATGTCCAACCCGTTGAGTTGGGAATTCCTACTAAAGCTTATTGTGCTGTTGAAGAGGTTAAGGAGGTAATCATAGCTTATTGTCTTTTGCCAAAGTTGGCAGTTTACAGGGCTAATTCATTTTGTCCACAATATAAACAATTACCATATGTGCCAACAATAATTTTAGAAAGTCATCATGAATATGTTTCAGTTGTTTCTTTAATGCAATCATATAGCTACAAATGCTCCCTTCAAACTCGTTTTGTTCTTTGGTTATACTGTCTTCAATAATAATAAATATTCAAAATCGTGTTGCAGAATGCTACACAGAAGAGCCAGAAGGTATTTGTGCATGTTCCATCAGAAATTGCCGCTCATGAAGTTGAAGAAATCGGTATGCTCATGAAGCTTTGTACCAAAAATAAATCCATATCTGCTGTTTTCATCACAACAATTATGCATGTAAATTTTCCTTTTGGCAGATAGTTCTTATATAGTTTCTTTCACCCTTCATTTAGTGCTTTAATTTCCTTGTAGGGGTTGAACATTTGCTTAGAGATGTGAAGGATACAACAATCAGCACTCTAGCCACTGAGGTATTGTTATATATACGGTAGTGTTGCCTTTTTCACAGTTCAACAGTATTCACATTTTGCTTGAACAAAGAGGAATGTCTTTTTTGCCCATGTACAGGTTTCAGGGAAGCTTGTAGCTCTTAAGGGGCTTGATGCACGTCTAGGGGAGATCCGCAGTTACCTTGACCTTGTTATTAATGAAAAACTTCCATTGAACCATGAAATTCTATATCATTTGCAGGTGGTCTAATGAAAAACTTTCTCAGATATTTGACAGAATCATTGGTTTATTTTAATATATTGTCAAGTGATCTTCTGTTTTTCCTTTTGTGTTGTATAGGATGTGTTCAACCTACTTCCAAATCTTAATGTGTCTGACCTGATCAAGGCATTTGCAGGTCGGAAGATATTGAATTATGAAACGCCTGATTATTCTTTCTTTTTGCCTTTGGCATACTTCCTGGCTTTTCTGCTGATGCTATGATCTCCTTATTTGTTTGTGCAGTAAAAACAAATGATATGATGCTAGTTATATATCTGTCTTCTCTCATAAGGAGTGTAATTGCTCTCCACAACCTCATCAACAACAAGGTGATCTACTATTCTAACACTCGGTGTTACTGTCTACACAAACATCCTTGATTCTGTTACTGATTTTGTTAAGCTTGACTTTTATTTGGATATCTTGAACTGCACAATTATCCATTTTTCTAGGGTTCTCATGCAAATCTTTTCAAACTGTAATAATGTTTTCAATTAGTTTGGGAGGAAGAAGATAGAATGAATATTGTTTTGCAACATTTGAATTAGCAAAGAAAAACCTTGATTGCTATATGAATCAATAAACCTATAGAAGGAAGATGAAATAGTAAAAAGTATGGCTATAAGTAAAAAGTCAAGGAATTTCAGATATGGTGCTGGTTCCATAGAATATTTATAGTTGAATATCATTCGAGTATCTGTTCAAACTGTTCTGCTCTTCCAAAGAGGTCATAATGAAGTTATTTTGAAGCTAAGTGATTAATTTTCTGATTTGTTTATTAGATGCTGAACAAGGAGCATGAGAAGGCCGAGGACTCCAAGTCTGTGGCTGTCCCTGCTGTTACTGGAAGCTAAACTCGAAACCGCAGTAAAGAGAGAAAGGTCTTTACTAAGTTGTGAAGACACTGGAACAATACTATGAACATCAATCTTGATCTTGATACTGGAATGATGTTCCCTGTGGGATGTAAAGGTTTAACAAGAAGAGGAATTGGCCTGAAAACCTGCTATGTTACAGGCACTTTATTGTGAATCTTGTTAGACCTATGAACCAGATTTGTTATTTCTTAGCTGTGTTTGGAAGTTTCATGGATTTGACTAGGGCACAACTTCGGAAATTTAAAAGTTTGATGAATGAGTAACTCTGTTATTTTGCTCATTTGCTGCAGTCCAAGTCTGTGTGTGAAAGTTGTTTTTGCAGAGGAAAGATTTTAGCATATAATCACTAACTTGATAAACATGATATTTTTTTGTTCAAACATTATGACAGCAAAATTGAACATTTTTACTAAAAATCTATACAAGACTTTCATAGCACATTATCATAGATTCATAGATGTTATGTTTGCACAAGTTTGATATTCAGTTCTTCAACAAACTGCTTGATCATGATTAGAAGTTTAGACCTTCGTCTGTTCTTCATTTTGATGAATCGAGTGTGATTAATGTCTTGAACGTTCATTGTGTTCTTGAAATGGATACTGATGACTATGTTATTCCTTATCTCCTTAACTATTACTTGACACGATCTCTCGTATTGATCACGTTGGTCATCATCTTGTATAAAACTGCAAGACAAAAACCACAACCACCGCACGTAAGATCAAGACCAACACATAAGCTAAAAGAAATTCCTTATCGCTATAAGTCTTTGTAATCGAAGAACATCAAAGATAACTTACTTTCTTATATGCCTTTGTAAACGTAATATACGGGACTTCGTTGTAGATGAACTAAGAACCAACTCTATGACATCTGCTGGATCAGGTTTGCTTTCAAGCTTAATGATAACCTTTGCTGCTAAATTTGAGTTTGGGTACAGCATTTGCTCCTTTGTTCCAATTTTGAAGCATGTTGTAGTTAGTATGCTCATTCGTTTTACTTGTACCTACAATAATATTAATGTAACTTATCAAACTGGTCAAAGATAGGGCTGTCATATGAACCAAACTTTGAGACGTTCAAACTCGACTCATTTATAAACAAGTCAAGCCGAAATTTTAATTAAAATATAAAATGATTTATATTCAGATTGTTTAGAAAGTGAATGAGTCAGATCCCAATTTTTTTGAGTCAAGTTGAACCCGGGTGACTGAGTTCAGTGTAGGCTTGTTTATAAAAGAGGAGAGTATAAATATTACCGGAGATATTACCGGATAACTCGTCTCATATTATGGTCCTATCAAAGATAAACAAAGTTTGTGGAAATAACGAAGCAAAGTGATTATCGATTACCTCAACACCATCGATGCTACATCGATCACCAACATCAAACGGATGAGTTATGAATGAAAAGATAACTCCTTGGAAGAATGTTTTAGTCGCATCCCCAAACATGAAAGTAAATGCAAGAAACGGTGATGCAACTACTATGATCATTGTCATTGTTGCGAGTTCTGTGATAAGAAGCCATACTAGAACAACGATCACGATAATGCAACAAGTAAGGATTGTCTCCAAGACTTGTACTGTTGCGAAGGCATCGAGCAATGTAGATCCTAGAGACACACAATGCTTATGTGAGTCCACCTGTTCACAATAAGCTAGGTTATCATTATTCATTAGCTTTCAAGCGCATAATATGTTTGTATATCAATTGATATAAATTATATCAAGGGCTTGTTTGTTATGCACGTAGAATCGGGTTGGAATCAAGGATTGAAATAGAATGAGGAAGGACTTGATCGATTTCTAAATCATTGTGTTTGGTTAAGATTATAAATTATTTGTGTAAAAAAATACATTGATTTTAATGGTTGATGTCCCAACTCGCTCATACTTGACAATGACCTGAATCACAATACTTGAAACCACAAGCGGAAATTATCCAACCCATGAAAAAATTCAGAAATCGAGAAATGAAAAGTCTAGGATTCATTCGTTCTTTATAATGGATCATTTTGATACTCTTTTGTTACCAAACACATGAACGGTGTGCGTGATTTCAAAATCGGTTCTTAATTCAATAAAAATCGTACCGAACAAGCCCTTAGCGACTCCGGTCTAATGAAATCCCCATCCAGAATCAATGAGGAAAAGTGAATCATTAGGTGGCAGTGTCAACCGGATCAGATGGGTGCACAGATGGGTATGTAATGATCCTAGACCAAACCAAACCGAAACAACACACGTTGACGGTCTTGAACCATATGTTCCGATTGGGTCTAGTACTATGCCGATCTGATCGGTCTCGGACCTGATCGATGGACCGATCCTAACATGTTGCTTCGGATTCAGCTCGGATCAGGTCCGGTCCAAAAAATCGGTCCGAACCCAAAAATAAACACCCTTGACAATATACAGGCACTTGATAAGCAAAATACAAATTGTGAAGAGTGCACACTTACCATCCATTTAAGGAAGTATACTTGATCAAATTGTTTGGATGGATAGTCCAATTCAAGTTGTTCTAAGAAGAGATCAGCCTCATAATCCCTCAACAAATTTCGAATTGCTTCCTCAGTCACGTACTCTTGACCACTCCTACAAGTTAATCAAGTTAGCTACCATAATAATCAAGAAACTTTCCTACTAGGATATGATCTATACAAATCTACCTTAGATTGTTGTTGGCTCCAATCTTGATCCGATAGTTGCTAATGATGTCGGAAACATCATCGGTCTCCCTTGTTTCAAGTTCCGCGAGATACGCAACAAGATCAGCCATCCACATAACTTGATGCATTGACATCTTTCGGCACAACATAAACCTCTTAACCCAAGACCGCGGAAACTCGGTCAAAGGGACTCCATCAACTATCATTGAAAGGAAGAAAATTCGGATACCCGCCATGATAATCCTATGTTTCAATTTCTTGTAGATTGCATTTGCTCTCCATTGCATCTCAATCGCTCGTTTCAAACCCCACAACAAAGCTCCCAACTGCAACGACACTAGAGTGCAGGTGATCATATGGCTCACATGTTTGTAAGAGTTTAGTCTAGTCTTAAAATATAGTAGCCATACAAGAAGAACCCAAGAGAAATATATGAATCCTCTTAAACTACCTCCTAAATACCATATGTAATACAAAGTGTCTTTATTTGGTGTGATCTTGATCCACTTATTCACTAATATGAATGATAGAAAGTATTCTAAAGTAAAGTAAGTAAACGGGTATCCGAATGAGACTACAGTAGCTAACACAGACCAATCACATAAGAACCTTGCTTGAATGAGATTGAGTTTGACTAGCAGTAGCCACAGTAGAAGTAGAAACCCTAATCTAGATGTTGTGACGACGATGAATCTCTTGATCTTGTAAAGGGTTGTTTCGTAATCATTGATTTCATCGTACACGCCTTCTTTGTTTCTTCGGTCATCGTTGTTTGATGATAAAACACCAGTCCAAGCAAAGGAAGCGATTTGTGTGATTAGATCAAAGGGATAGTGTATTGCCACTAGTTTCATACAAAACCAGATTAAAGAAGCATGAGAGAGCGCCGAAACGACGGCGTTTCTGAGTTTGGAGGTTTTTGGATTTGTTGAAGCCAATGAAGCGTCAACCACCATGACGACTGTTTCTTGGATCTCACCATTGTTGATGGATGAAGCTGCAGCTGGTGAAGACATATTTTGATCTGTGTCTTTCAATTGATCGTTATCGAAATCTGCTTCTGACATGCTGATTGCTGGAAATATTATTCAAGCAGGGAATCGGAAGTGTTTGTATTTCATGAGTGTGTTTTTTTTGGAAAGGATTTCATGAGTGTTAAGCTCAGTGTGAATGGAATTTAACCATGAATTAAGGGATCAAA